>JAEQBH010004011.1:0-161005 GCA_016808115.1 Tetrastigma voinierianum | reverse complement strand
TCGGACGTTAGTCATCACATCTTGAAAATTCTTGAGGCTTTGTGTCTGATTCAAATTTATATCTGCTGTTCTGCAAGCAATAGTCGATCAGTTCAGCCATCTTTCTTGTAGCCTTCATTCATCATGACTCCAGACACAATAAGACATCATTCTTTCTTCATATTGGTATTATTCTACTTGGATGTGGCCATAACCTCCACATTCTCTACACTTGATTATTTGAAACTCCTATATTTGATCTTGAGATCCTTAGGTTATTCTAAACTTAATAAGATTGAATGTGCTAGATGGCAATTTTGATTTTAAGTGGTTACCTTTCGCATGAGCATTCAACCTTTTATGGCTCTTTTCAAATTTTCACCATAAGGCCACGTGATTCCAAAGTTCATTCCCTTCATCAATTGTGTAGTTCGCACTTAGCCTTCTAGTCCCCAAGTTTCTTTCTATCATAGGACTCTTCGTTCAATGATTTCAAACGTAAGTGGAGATACTCACCGCCTTTTTCAAGTCCCATCATTTTCAAGTCTTTTCCCTTATTGCTATTGCCTTAAATGCAAACCTAGGTGGTAAGGATCTTAGGGCCTTTTTCACAAGCTTCTCTTTTAGAATATTTTCCCTAAGGGAAAACGATTCATTATCTATGTCGCACAATTTTCCATTGAAGCCACTGATAGTCTCCTCCTCACTCATCCGTAATTTTTCGAATTTTGTTGTAAGCAATTCTAAACTGGATTCACGAACTGCACTGGTTTCTTCAAAATGGACATGAAGAATGTCCCATGATTCCTTGACTACTTCGGTGGTGGAGATCATCTTTAATTACAGGATCAACAATGTTGAAGATGGCATTCAAGGCCTCGTGGAGTTTTGGGTGGAAAGGGCGTCTCTCTTCAGTGTCCAACATTTCGTCCTTGAAAAACAATTTTCCTTCAACATCGGCTGAGAATACCATCCTTATGCAATTGAACTCCATGCCTTTTCATCAATTGATTTTATGATGACAAAGGCATCCTCGCTTAGTAACCAAGGTTCAGTTCTATCGAAGAGGAGGACGGCTAGTGTAACCACCTACTCACTCAAATCCATCTGCTACTCTCACACAATTAGTTAGAGTAAACACAGATCTCACTCAATAACTTACAGTGACCCTCTATGATACCAATTGACAGATATAAGTGTGTGTTCCAGGTCACAGTCCTTTATGTTTAGACTATGATCTCATTCGACTTCAAAGGCAATATGTCCAACTCTCAATTATAGGACTTAGTGTGTGTGCAAAGAAAAGGTAATATATTTGTAATAAAGTGAAAGCACACATACTCATGTGGTTCTGAACCTACCTACGTCCACATGAAGTTGGGTGCCTAGATGCAAGGATTTCCACTAATTGATTCAAGGTTTATAATTAGTCTATGGTATGAGACTTGAAACTCAATAACTCATAGTGAATGCAACAAACCTCCATCTCTCTCTAAAGCTTTGCACACCCATATCCATTACATCAATATAAGATAAAGAAAATAAAGAACATCATCTTTCACTGTGTCAACGCGTTTAATGCACAATACTTTCAAATCCAAGTATTTGCACTCGCACTCACTCTTCAGTTCAGACTTCGCTGTTCTTTTCAAGCTCATTCTCGAAAAATCCATTCAAGTCGAGAACTTCCAACACCCTAAATTTATAGCCTTGCTAATTAGTCTTGGAAGTCTAGATACGATTGGATCATTTTCCTAATATAACTCCAACCTACCTTCTATTTTATGTTATTTCCTTTCAATTGTCACAACAGAAATAAGAAACTTGTTGATCAAGAATCCATCATAATAGAATCCCCAGAAAGCTCTTCAATTTATAATGATGTTTTAATGGCCTAATCTTCTAAGATTTGATCAAGTATCTTTTGCCAAATAGATAATATGCCCATCTCAGACCTGGTTACTTGCCCCCAATTTCCTTTAGCCTTCAAGTTAATAGACTCACGTCTGTCTCATGGTTATCGTTTAGAGCTTAGTTCAGACATCTCATGTCCGCATGTCCCTATAGCATTACAATAGCCTTAGTTCGAACTACTTTCTTGGTCCTACCAGGATTTCTAATTTCTATTCATCAAATCTTATTAAGCTCCTACCTTGAAATAGCTACCTTCTTGTAGAACCCTTGAGACGAAGACATGGACAATTATTTCAAACCCAACATATTTCATTATGATTCATTTAATTTTGAAGAAGCAATTAACGATTCACAGGCATAAAGTAGGATTTAGATTTTTATTCAATTAATTTTTTTCTTTTGCAAAAATGATAATATTATTGTATTTAATAATAGCACAATAAGAACAATTATTTTTGTTTCTACTTTTTATATTGTTGAATGCAAGAATCAAATGGTATACTCACCTAATTTTCAAAACAAAAAAAGATAAAAACGAGACAACATTTTCCTTTATTTTTATTTAATGGGCTTGGCCAATAGATTATTTTGACATTTTTTCATTTGGCATTACAACCTTATAGTAATATGTTCATATATTGTTTCGAACTTGCTTCTTCTTGCAGGCTCCTGCCAAACCCTTAACCACCGAGTCAGACCCATTTGGAATAAGCTTATTACTAATACCACGACATATATGAAGACTTTATCATTACGCACTAAAACCTAGTATCTTTATGACCCTCTCGATTTCAAAGTCTATGTCATTGAAGAACTAAAAACCCTTTTCTCAAACGAAATGAAACAATGAAAGAAAAGCTATATCCATGCATATAAATGGCAATTGATTTGACTTCTGAACATATCATCCATTCCATTCCTAGTGTCTTAGCTAAACTCCTACCATGATCGCGAGGTTCCTCACAATTGTTTTAGCAGTCACTGCAATTGTTTTTCTTCTGAGTGTTCAACCAAACAATGCCACTTAGGGTCCCTAAGGGAGAGAAATGAGGATGACGGAAGGAATTAATATTGTCTTGTAGTCTCTGAAGGGGGTCCTGTATCTCCTGCCCTAAGTTCATGCACCTAAATTCCCGCAAAGGCCCGCCTTGCATCGGGCCGCCAGAACTCTGGTAAGCCATGCCATGCTCCTCCCTCCTCGGCCAAGCCCTCCACTCGCTGCCGCTGCTGTTGTCATGGCTACTGAGAACAAATGAAACCTCACCATGGTCACCACCAGATTTCCAAAGTTCTTACTAGTTATTTGCACCAAGTATAACTATCTTATGTCATAAATAATGTAATTTTCGGTTCATTTTGCTTTGTACTTTCATCTTTCCTGTAATGTTTGTGTATGTTCTGTACACAAATATAATATAAGAAATAAAGAATATATCAATTAATTGTGTGCAAGTATGTAGCATTATTTTCTAGTGTTTATGTTCTGGGGGTAAACTTTTTGATTTTGAATAATTCATGCTAAAAAATAAAAGATGAGAGTTTGAATCTTGAACATATTCTTTGGTTGTGTTGATTATTGATCTATATGTAAAAACCCAATTGTGTAGTCACTCAACACTCAAACAGTTAGTTACTTTTACATGGAATTAAAGCTATACTGGCCTTATGAACTCCTCTAAGGATTAATTATGTCCATGCATGCCAGTTGTCGGAGATACATTGAATAATTTTGATGAACTTTAGTGGTTTTGACAATAAAAAATTTAAATAGTTTAACTTTATATTAAATAGTTTTTATATTTTGAGATATCATTTTGCATATATTTTAAATTCTCTCCTTGAGGGGTGATGTTAAATAATTTGATTGTTTTCCATATATCTCTCTCGGGGACGTAGAGGTGGGTCTATTTATTTATGGCATTGGGTTATGTTAAAAAAACTTGAGATAAATCATCAAGATACTGCTGTGTGCTTTATCACCTTATCTGGCTATGAACTGATCTACCAGTCTTAATATTGGTTTTACAAGTGACTATGGAATGGCACTTTTTCATTTAATGTCCGATTTGGATTCAGAAACATTAAATTTAACATGCAGTTTGAAAAGGAGAAAATTATATATATGCAGTTTTCTTTGCTTTTTTCTCGGAGATTTGAAAAGAAGAAAACAAGATTATTATAATAAAATGCTTATGGTGCTGAAATGGTATGTACATGCTATACACCTCAGATGATGATGCCCCATATTTGAAAGCTAGGTCTTGATAATGCAAAAGTTGGTGCATGTGGAGGAATCATCTTCAAAGATTTGATCACCTTATTAGGAGTATATGTTACGAGAAAAGTAGCTTAACATCTAGAACCGTGACCAAATTACTCCTAATTCAAGGAAGCACGTCCTAGTAAAAACTTTATTATTTGTTCTAGATAAGAAAAATTTTGTATAATAACACACTACTGTGACCACTTCATAATTGTTACATTCCAAAGATGAGTTCTGCGCTGAATTATTTTGTAAGATCAAGAGCATTTATTAAGCCCAAAACAATTGATTAACAATCAAACGACCCAATAAACGCATTACAAAATACTAACTTTATTGAACAAAGAAGCATATCAATTTATAGTGTGTAGAAAAACATACCTGGAACAGATCCGAAATTATTGATTGCCATTTATCTCCAAAGAAATCTGGAGGGGGCAAGATCAAAGAGAAAGATGGCTAGGGTTGAAGAAGAATATTTCCTTCTCCCCAAAGAGTGTTTTACCAAACCCTAGTTAAATTTTAGAGCTCTATTTACTTATATATATATAGAGCAATATGGAACAATTGGGCTTCTTTGGTCCAATGGTTCACTAAAGCAAGGAGAAGATAGAAACCATGAGTCTCTAGCTAGTTCATATTAAATCATCCCATAAATGACCCATAATTAACATACACAATTATACAATTAAAATTGTAATATGATTTTTCTAGTCCATAATTGATAAGCAAATTAATCTAAGATTCCTCCTAATTGACGCATAATCATAACTCAAATGTGCTTTCAATAGATTTACATAGTCATAATTCAATCATATACAATTAACATACCGATAGGATATATAAATTGTACATAATCAGGCTACTAATCGAAATCATAAATGCTTCCACAAGAGACTTACATAGCCATAACCAATCATATACAATTAATACACCTAGAGGATGCATAAATCGTACATAACCAGGCGCTACTAATCTAGAAGCAATACAATGACAAGAGTATTGATTCAATAGAAAAAAAAACATAATTATGTTATTCATCTGGTCAAAATGACACAAAATCATAAGATAATGACAAATCGGCCAAAATGTGCATGCACAACGAAAAACATGAGCTTTCCTTACAAAATACATAAAGACAAAACTCCCACCTTTAAACAAAGAGTCTAGGCCCCTAACAATCTCATGGGTGACGTGTTCTTGAAACACACAAATTAGTAAGCCTTTGGTTAGTGGGTTTTCCAACATGCTAGTCGTAGGCGTGTGCTCAACTGAAACGATGAACTCTGCAACTTTCTTTTTAACAAAAAATAACTTCACATCAATGTGCTTAGAGCAAGAAGTGCTCGTAGTGTTCCTAGAGAAAGATACAATAATGAATACCATAAACAATTTCAACGGTCTAGAAATGGAGTAAACAACCTCCAAAGGTGAAATGAAGTTCCGCAACCATATTGCATGACAAGTAGCCTCATAACATGCCACATACTCTGCCTCCATAGAAGAAGAAGCTGTAAGTGTTTGCTTGACACTTTTCCATGAAACAACTCCTTCAACCATCATAAAGATATAACAAGAAGTGGACTTTTTATCATCCATGCAACCTCCATAATCAGAATCACTAAAACCAACCACCTCAAGAGTGTCGGTACGCCGATATGTTAACATGAGATCCTTGATACCCTGAAGATACCTCAAAACTTTCTTAGTCGATTTCTAGTAGCTTCGACCAAGAGCACTCAAGTGCCTACCCAACACGCCGACAACAAAAGCAATATTAGGGTGTGTGCATACTTGAGCATACATCAGGCTGCCCACAACTGAAGAATATGGACTCGCTTCCCAAAATCCTACTTCCGAAATTCTCCCTTGTATCTCGTGAAACCCTCCTACATATCCTCGTTGAGTGTGATGAACTTCACTATCGCTCAATGAATTCCAATTGACAACTCCGTAGATCATTACAGTTCTTGAAGCTCTTTCCTCTCCTTTTCTCTCTTTCATGTTTTTCCAAGAAAAGCAATGGGATCCTTTCCTTTGTCCTCTGCCTCACTAAGGTTTATGTGGGTGGCTCACGTCGCGCCCACGTGTCCACCGCTTCACCAAAACTTTCATTTTATTTCGCTTTCGATTTAAGTTCAATTTATTTTAAACAACTTTACTTAATTTATTTTCCATTTTCTAGATTTCCTTAAAACCCGCTTGGGGTTAGCCGTAATCAGAAGCCCCAAAATCATGAAAATAATGGATTGTATCGGAATTCAAACGAAATCTACCTAGGTAACTAGATTTCAGATGAATCCAACAGTGACGCTCGCTTTCATCATCCGAGATGTAGAAAATCCCCAAGCCCAGATCATGTATCAGAGCTAGTAATTTACTGCTTTTGCCATTTTTCTGAAAATTCAAATTTCTACCCGGGTTTTACATAATAGCTCATATGGAGCCTTAGAAACAAACCACTAGGAACTTGGCATTCCTAAAATATATAAAGGTAGTTTTCAAGGCTTCACCCCACAAGAACTCATGTAGTGAGGAACTAACAAGCATACATCGCACCATATCAAGAAGTGTGTGATTTCTCTTCTCCGCAATCTCATTTTGTTGAGGAGTACCAGACATTGTATACTGAGCATTAATGCCACATTCTTGAAGGTACCTTGAAAATGGCCCAAGGTTGTGTCCCATCTCATCATATCTACCATAATACTCACCACATCAGTCATAATGAACCACTTTGATTCTCTTCCCTTATTGGAACTCACTTTAGGTTTGAAAGCTTTGAAAACCTCCAAAGATTCAAACTTCTCATGAATGAGCTTGACAAAACCATAAAGGGAATAATCATCAATGAACGTGATGAAATATTTGTAGCCACCCATAGTAAGAGGAGTGAATGACCCACAAATATCTGTATGAATAACCCCCAAGCAACTCAGTAGATCTATCAATCTTGGCATTCCTAACCTTATAAAATAGTTTACCTTTGATGCAGTCTACACTTGCATCCAAATATGAGAAATCAAGATTTGGAAGAATCTCATCTTTAATTATTCTTTCCATTCTATGTCTAGAAATATGGCCTAAACGCTTGTGCCAAAGAATAGAAGGATTTTCATTCAATCTCAAATGCTGGAGCTACTAGCAAAGATAATAGTAAGGGTAACAGAAACATAAGGTGTTGCATAAATCTAATCTTGTAAAGATGCCAAAAAAGTACTGTAAATGCTAATCGATAGTGAATCTCGGGTACGCTTAATCTTCGCCCAAAAATAAAACTATATCCAAGTTCATCCAAAATAGGTACTAATATCAAAATTTTCCTTAATCGAGGGTATATGTACTTACACTCTGCAATTCCAAAAAATTTCATGTATTGAGCTATAATTTAACAACTCCCAAAAAATCAACTTAGACATTTGTACTGTCTCCCATGCACACGTACTGCTCCAAACTAGTTGGACTTCTTCTGCTTATAATCGCTTGCATAGAATTGCAAGTGTGAATGGTACCACCACTATCTAACCACCAAGTATCAGACGCACACATGAATATTAGATTCAAAACAAACATTCACTCCAATGATATCAACAGCTCATTTTTCCCATTCTCGTACTAGTCCCATTGAGTCTGGGTGATACAGAATTGAGAAAAGCTCAAAGGTAAGATCAAACAAGAGAGCAATGTCAAAAATACATGTAAAACAAGGACATGCAAATTTCTATTATTCGTTTACTAAATGACCCACAAAAGTGGTCCCAGCCTGGTCTATAAAATACAAAAGACTCGTACATAGGTAAGAGCAATTCACCAACCGTCACAACCAAATACGCCAATTTCAATCAATGGGTAGTATAATTACGTGGTTCATGACACTTAATGAAATCTCTTCACCAAATTAAGCATCTTACCAAATAATCGAATCATTGATAGGACAACTTCACTATCCGTATGGATCTTAGCAAAATTGATGTGCAAGACGGGAGAAATAACAGTTGCAACATCAATTTCAAGAATATCCACATTCTCAGACTCGCGATATGTAAGTTTATAAGCATTCAATATTTCTCAATTTTTACCCAAGTGCAATAATATCAATAATAATCTTATTCACAATATGATGCTATAAGTAATCACAAATAGTACAAACATAAATTGCTAAAGCAATATTGTGAAAAAGGAAACAGTAAAAATATTACAAAGTTGGATAAAATTCAATTTTATCCTAAGATCAAATTTGATGTTTAATGGCAAATAATTCAAAGAAATAACTCCATAAAAAAAAATGAAATTAATAACAAACCAGAATAATTTCACTTGTTATTTGCTTATCCGATAATTGTCCAAAAACAAATAAAACCATCGTTTCATGTCCTAGCAATTAATGGAGCAAATGAATAAATTATTAAAAAATAAATCTTTTCTAATTTGGTTTTCCCAGGAAATCCAAAAAAGAAAATACATCTTTTGATAATGTAATAAACAAATAATAAAAAGAAGATTTAAAATTAAAACTCGTCAATTTGTTGCTGTTAATGTTACTGTTACTGTTTGTCAAATGAATAAATAATAAAAAGAAAAATACATGATTGAAAATAATGATCATGTACTTTATTATTGTGGAATAACAATTCACGTTAATCAAGGAACAAAATTTGCATGATTAAAAACTGACAATCTTTCCTTTTTATTTATTTATTTAATAAAACATATAAATGTAGTGGGAGTGCATTTGACTCAAACCTAGGATGGCTGGACTAGCCTTACTGACTTCCATAGGCTGGTATAAGGGTTAACTAGTGCAGCTTAGTGTATAAAATAAAAGGAAGTTTTATCCTTCTCCCGGTAAAGGTACCTCGAGACCTGAATCCAAAAACTATCATATTATATTCGTAAATCTTTTTAGAGGAAAAAGAAGAAAAGAAGAAATATTTGTACTCCTTAAAATAAAAAAGTACTCAAGAAAAGTGCTTATCCATTCAAGCATTTGAAATGTCTGAATCCATTTCATGGTGTTCTATACGTTCAATCTATGCTTTTTTCTTTTTTTTTTTTGCTTATTTATATGGATTAAAGTTTTCCAAACAGAGATTTGTATTGTTGATCTAGTAATCAAACCATGTCATGGGAAGCTAGCTGCCCAATGTAATCCAGACTGCGTTTGTTCTCTTTAGAGCAAACCTAGGCAATTCTAGAAAAACGAGAGAATTAATACACATTGCAATTAATCAATGATTAATAACAAGAGAAAGAATAATAGAGGAAAAGAAAAGGCAATATATGATTTTATTAAAATAACCATGTTTGTTACAATTTTTGGGTATTACATATTTAAAAGATCAACCAACCAAAAAAACGGTTCAGACTTGCTAACTTGGTTTTATTTATTTTTGTAGTAGGAATTTGTTTTTTTTTTTTTGAAAAGAAATTAATTTTATTATTCAAACTAGCAATATATTCTATAGAAACATATAATCAAATTTGTTTAAAATTCTAAAGGATGACCTAATATCCAAGTTAATAGCATAATGAATCGGCTTAAAGCCTACACATTTAATAATTCTATGATGACTAGAATACATATGATTCAAGTTTTGCAGCATACTGACGACCATGATTTGACTTGATGTTTTGATTGAATTTGTTTTACCGTTTGAATAACTTATACACCAGAAAGCGTCGCAACAAAACGACGAAAACCAAGCCGCCGTACTCCAAGATCGACGACAAAATATGTCACACAAGACGAATAAGGTATCATTTAAAAAATAAAGTAAAATCTAGATTTTTGTAGAAGAACCACTTTATTGAAAAAGAAAAATTGTAGAAAAGAGATGTAGAAGAGTGATTTCATGCTAAGAATGGTAAAAAAATCACCCCTCTTTGCTTAAAAAAAGGGGCTAGAAAGAATAAAATGAGAAAAAGAAAGAGGCGGTTAGGCTTTATTGTAGCACGACTATTTAAAATCCACATCAAGAGGAAAATAATGTACAAGATATTAATTGTTGCATGTAATTTATTTTATTCATTACATATGTTTTTCTTTTTAATTTTTTTTAGAAATAAGGAGACTTCTGTCAGTTGTAGCTTCATATAAGAGCAATGAATATTGAAATATTTGAAAAGCACTAGAATTCAGTAATTTAGCAGTAACAGATCACACATTTGTACGATGTTGCCCCATCAATAATAAAGCAGCTGCATGAAGGCCACCAAAATCCATCTCCAACAAATATTTTCCAAGTTGAGTTAGATTGGTCTAAATCAAACTATTGTTGCATTTACAAATTTCAATGATTTGTATAACACTTTTGACTAACCATTGGTGGATTTCTTCGTTTCTCGTACTGTTTACTTTCTTGTGGCCTTGTGGGCCACTAATTTTGATCGTAGAATATATTTTATTGAATTGGGGCTCGTTTGGCCGTGATGCTCACAGCACCTAACTTACATATTCTTAAAAACATGTAATCTTTAAACAAGAACCCATTATAGGCTGCTCATTGGTGGGCATAGTTTAGTTTTCTCCCTATCAAATTATTAGGCGTATATACTAGTTAGAACAAGTCACTACGTTAAAAAGAAAAAAAAACTGAGAAATATCTACAAACCACTTTAGCTTTAAATATAAGAGTGTTTTTGGGTTTTTATTTTTTATTTTTTATCTTTTATTTATTTATTTTTTGTTGTAGTTGAACTTCTTTGAAGGGACATTAGTTTTGAAAATGAATGAAGTGTATTCAGTACTTATGGTAGCTTAACGCCGTGTTTTGTTACTTGAAAATTTGAGAAAATGGAGGAAAGAAAAAAAGAAAATGTAAGAAAAAAAAGATATAGAGTAAAGAGGAAAGTAAGTTCCACATTGATTAGACACGATCTGATCGAACAGTATATATGAAGAAACCTTCATCCCTTTATAAGGTCTTTTAGTAGGAGATGAAAGGGGGTTCTAAAATATCAACATAGTAATGTGCTCTAGCCAAGTGTCCGATCACAATGGAGAAGGCCCACACTTATCATAAATTTGCAAGGATCCGAAAAAAAATCCAACATCCGTGCGAGGGAGTAAGTGAAGTCTCCACAAGGTGAATTCTAGAACCTATCTAGTAGTGATTTTAGAAAGTGGTTTTAGCTTCAAAAATTATTTTATAAAATGATAGGTATTATTTAAAAACTATAAACATTATGTATTTTTAAAATCATTTTTAGTATTATAAAAGATTACCAAGTAATATTATAAGATGACTTTGTATTTTTTGAAAAGCACTTTATATTTGATTCTCTAATTAAAACACTTTTGAAAAACACTCATTATTTGGAGCAAATAATATTTAAACTAAAAAGTTAGTATGCCTTATTGCAAATTAATAAAAATGCTACTATGAACATATACATACAATTAAAACATGCAAATAAGAACAGAATTCTCGCTGGACTCATAAGTTTTTTTTCACTATTTGTTAAGTGACATAAACTTCTGGATGCGTGAACAAAAATTGTGTGGTAAAAGCACATGGAAGAAATTCCAAAACATAGACGATGAAGATGGCAAATTGTTCTTTTATTGCTCGCTAACAAGGGGCAAGCATAGAAGTATATGCATCAATCAACTTGTTCTTTTATTTCATATCACAGTACCAGTTCATCGTACATAATGTGAATGGTGAAAAAGATCAATGTATGAACTCACATACAAGCAATTTGCATTTATTACATTTTCTTGATTTATTCTTATAAATTAAAACAAAAACAAAACAATATATCTTGCTCTTTGCGCCCAACTATCAATTTGAGTCATTTCAGAGTCACTGAGATTGTTCCCATTGTTACCTTTGTCTTAGGATTAGTCGCATGCGAACGTGCTCTAGCGGGAAGGAGGCATAGGGGCAAGGTGGCCAAGTTCAAAATGTAGGTGCATGAGCCGGATCTTATGAATTCTAGTCACCATAGAATTTTAAAATGTACAGGCTTTATGCCAAGTCAATATATTATATGAACGATACTACATCATTCTTTAGTGTTTTTAGAGAATTTAATTTTGTCTCAATCAAGACAGTATTTCTATTTTGAATAAATAAAATTTCTATTTTAAAAAAGTGCTAATAAGAGTTAAGTGATTAATACTCTCTGCTATAATCCCCATCAGGTGCACCGTAAATACTGAGGCTAGCTTATATAGTTAGTGTCCCATTATTTATTTCACAAAATTATGCAATATTTCAGAAGCTAACTCTATTTACATTATTGGCTTATAAAATGAATCATTTCAAAATTGTTAGCATCGATTTATAGCAGTTAAGTATTTCAAAATTTTCGTAGTCGTAAAGCCCTATGGTATGGAAATAAGAGTGGACAGACACAGGTAGGCATGCATGGTAGGGAACAAGTTTACTTGAATTGGGGGCTTGACCGTTTCTGCCTATCTTAGTGATTATATATGTGAAGGTGGCAGATCTGATTCATTTAATTAACATACTCACTACTAACACATGTATCACCCTTTCCATGCATCTTAAATAAATTACTTTAATTTTAAATTATCTTTTGAAGAATTTTTTAAATTAAAACTTATATACTAATATTATTTGTTCAATAAATGACTTCATAATAAATATAACTAGAAAGTGATTGTCTCTTCAACATACAAAGTACGTGCACTGGTATTTCACATTACTACAGTTTGAAAATATTTTTCAACTTCCATTTATAAATATTTACTAAAATAGTAGCATAAGATTATGTTTGGTTCTTGAAAATGTTAAGGAAAGAAAATTAGATAAGAAAAGTAGAGAATGAATATAAATTTTTTCTGTTATTTGGTCATGTATCAAAATTTTAAAGGAAAACTAATTTTCTCACATTTTAATAATTTTTCCTCATACTTTCAAATTGAGTTAATATGCCCTGTTTTAATGGCTCCTTATAAACTATTTTTTTTAAATAGAATTAGATTGATAAACCATAGCATAATTTTTCCACATAAAATATAAAGAATATATATATATATATATATATATATATAATTGTGAACCCAATGTTATATAGATATAATGTGCAAACATCTTTTTTTTCCCTTTCTTTCTTATTTTCCCCTATAAATTTTGAAGGAAATCACAGGAAAAATATCACAAAAAGATTTTCTTAGTATTTTTTTCCTTACACTTTTCATATCATCTACCAATTTTTTTACCTTTTGGCATTCTGAGAACCAAGCACATAACCTAAATGATGAGTGATAAAGTTTGATGTATACAATTCTCAATCTTGAACATGATGTATGTTGAAATTAGGAAACTCCAATTGGGAACAAGAGAAAAACTGAAAGTCTTATTCCAATAACTTAATTGAAATCACATAACAAAGATCTTTATTTAGGCATAGGCTTACTTAAAGAATCCTAAAATGAAACAAAATCTAGAGTGCTAAGAAAAAGAAATCCTACCAATAATAGGAATAATTTAATTTAACACTTCAAACTCACGATGTGGTCGCTTATAAGCATCGAGTTTGTCAATTAGAAAATGAAACGAAAACATAGGGACTCGTGAAGAAATCTTCAAGTTGCAACGAAGAAGAAACAAACAAAAATGTGATGGTGCCATGCTTGAAGTGATGACGTGTAAGGTGGCAATCAATTTTAATGTGTTTGGTTCGTTCACGAAAAACTGAGTTGTGAGCAATCTGAATAGCTCTTTTGACACAATACATAGGAGTGGGATGAGAAAGAAATAATTCCCATAACTAAGGCAACCAACGTGAATCCAACAATCTCTTGGCATGCAAACACGATATCTGGGCCATGAAAGATAGAGAAACAATGGGTTGTTTCTTTCTCTTCCAAGAAATAAGATAATCACCCAAAAAGATACAAAAAACCAGTAAAAGATTTGTGATTAGTGAGGTCATTGCCATGAGTATGCACCTAGCTCCAAAGATGAGGTAAATGAAAGTAGAAGATTCTCTAAAGACTGTACTCAAGATACCGCAAAATGCAGAACAACCGCCCAAATGAACTCGTAGTGAGAAGCAACAAACCGATCAACAACATGAACAAATGAGGGCAATATAAGCAATATCGTGACGAGTAATAGTAAGATATACTAAGCTCCTAACAATAGTACAAGATAATGTAGGATAGACAAAGGTATACCATTAGAAGAGGAATACTTGCATTAACCTCGTAGGAGTATCAACATTTTATTATCGCTGAGTCTAGCCCGCCGCCAAGAATATCTACAACATATTTTGAACAGAAATAAGATAACTTCTCAATACCCAAGAAATATCGTAAAGAACCTAGATCCTTCATTTCAATCTGTTTAGCTAACTCTGCCTTCAAAACTGAAATACCATCAACTTCATCACCAGTAATAATCATGTCATCAACATATAAAGAAAGAATGATACAATCTGCATCAATACACTTAACAAAGAGAGCAGAATCATAACTACTAGCAGCAAATCCAAGATAGGAGATCACAACAGAAAATTTCTCAAACGAAGCACAAGGTGCTTGTTTGAGACCATATAATGCCTTCCTGAGGTTGGAAACATACCCAAAATCATGAGAAACACTAGGAGGGGGCTCCATATAAGCTTCTTCTTGAAGATCTCCATTTAAGAAGGCATTTTTAATATCAAGTTGAGAGATACACCATAGTCGGACCAAAGCTACTGCAATAAGAGTACGAACTATAGTCATTTTCGCAACAGGAGCAAAAGTCTCCTCATAATCCATACTGTGAATATCCTTTTGCAACAAACCAAGTTTGAAATTGGGTAGCTAATAGATCCATCGAATTAGTCTTAATCTTACACCCAACGATAACCAAACAATACTCTTACCAAGAGGTAGAGGAACCAAATCCTAAGTAACTATCTTATGCAAAGTAGAAGTTTCCTTATCCATACTTTGTCGTTAATGGATCAATTGCCTCTTTATAGAAGAAAGCTCTAGAAAACAAATAGAAGCTAAAAATGAAGTAAAAGATGAAGAATAACAAGAATAGGCAAAATCTGGTGATTTTGTGGACTTACAAACGTGTGTGGATTGACGTGGAGGTGGATCTACAATCGTAGACGGGGGGCTTGAGGGACCATAGGAGAAGAGGGAGCTTCAAGTGTCCCAAAGAGCAAAGTGTATGTATCTGTAGAACTATTAGTAACAACACGTTGAATATGATGCAAAGGAATAGGAGGAAGAACATGAGAAGGGGTATCTAAAGTACGAGGAACTTGAGATGACAAGTTATTAGAATCCTCAGAAAAGGGATCAATACGAAGAAGATCAGATATAGTCTAGTCAAGTCATGAATAGAAGATGGAATAGAAAAGAAAGGTATATGTTGAAGATAAACAACATGACGAGACATATAAAGTTTATAGTTGATCAAACACTAATACCCTTTTTGACCTTCATTATAATCCAAGATAGAAATAACAAATTGATGGATAACTTGCTATGTTCTACATATGAGGTTTAAGAATGAAGAAAGTACAACCAAAGACTCTAAAGAAAGAATAATCACTATACTAATATAATTCTCAAAAGGAGAAATACCTGAAATATGAGAGAGGAAGGAATATTAATCAAAGTTACACCAATAAGAACAACTTCTCCCTAAAATTCGCTAGGAAACAAAATTAGACAATAAGAGAGATCGAAAGGCCAAATAATATGCCTATGTTTTCTTTCTTCAACAACACCATTTTACTCAGAAGTATTTGTACATGAAGTTTGTTGCATTGTTCCATCTAAGGCAAGCAACTAAAGAAATTTATTTGAAGTGTACTCCCTACCCAAATCACACCTAACACATTTAATAACAGAAGAATGTTGAGTTTTTACAAGAGCACGAAAGGCTTTGTATATCTCGGCAATTCAAACGATGTTTCACAAAATAAACCCAACAATAGCTAGTATGATCATCAATAACATAATATCGAGACCCTTCTTTTGTGGGAACAGGAGAAGGCCCCCATACATCATAATGAATCATATCAAATGGAGAAGAAGAGACATAAACACTTCGATTAAAAGGTAAAGCCGAAAATTTGGTTAGTTTACATCCACTAAGCAATCAAACATCGCGGAGTTTGTAACTTTCCTACAGCCCTTGTGGAAATGTGTCAAAATGAGAAAACGAACATGACCAAGGCGAATGCCATAAATAAAACTAGAAGGAAGACCAAACGAAAAGATGACAAATCAATAGTGGCAGCAGAATAAAGTGCATAAATTTAACCATCCAAACATATAATCCCCTTCCTATGGCCTATCCTAATTAGCTTTGGTAAGGTTGCAAATCAGATAAAAACAACAAGAAGAAAAAAGGTTACTAAATTATTAGAGTTACACAACTAACCAACAGAATCAAGATTCAATGTGAGGTTCGGAATATGATAAACATTAGAGAGAGAGAGAGAGAGAGAGAGAGAGAGAGAGATTAGGGATAACAACAAAACCAACACCTGTTAAAGGCATAAGAGTGCCATCCATGATCATAACAGGAACAGAAGACAAATGAGACATAGAGGTAAAACAAGAAAAATCTAGAGACATATGATGAGAAGCACCAGAGTCCAAGATCCATGTAAAAGACGACATACCTAGAGAATTGTGAATCAACTAACCTACGAAGAAGAGGCGGACATAGCTTGTGGCTGTAAGGAGAGAAACTTCTAAAATGGCTCGGCCAAGGTACGAGGATCAAGGAAAGAACTTGATGTGGCTAACAAGCATGTGATCAAACTCCGTGGTGGTCTCGTAGCCTCGAGGTGGTATGTTAGCATTGATCGTGGTCTGCTCTGTGCTTCCAAGGCTGAGAGATTGTTGCTACAACTAGTTTTGGTTTCTACTTTGTACATTGAACCTTCCAAATGACCTTTGCTTACAAAACCGCAACTCATCGAAGGCAACCTTGTGGAGGTCCTATTCAAATTACAAGACGCCTTAGAAGGAACCGCCAACACGTATGATTCGATTGTAAATAATTCCTTTTTCAGAATTTGACTTAAGATGTGTTTCTTCAGCTAATAACTCACTAACAATTGAGTCAACAGAAGAAGTGGAGAACGATGCAAAACTGAACCCCTAAATCCTTCAAAATCACTACGAAGAGCCATCAAGAACTGAACTAATCTTTTGCTCTTCCTACGAGCAATATCGCATCACATGCCTTTAATTCATTCACCCGCGAGCTAATTGATCCCAAAGATCCGTCAGCGTAACAAAACTCTTGAACACTCATATTCCTTGTCAAGAGCACGATGTCAATCTCCCGCGATAATCGCTTTGGTAAAATTTGATTGAGTGTAGTTAGCCTCCACAATAATCTAAACCTCCTTCATTGCCTTCATACTTTACAAACTGCACCTAATATTGAATGCTCAACAAAATTGTTAATCCAAGTAATAATTTTTGAATTGTTTGCTTCCCATGTATCTAGCTCAAGAAAGTACAATCATCATTAGTAATTTTTAGGTTTAACATAAGTTCCATAACATATCCCCACAATTCTTTTCTTTTAAGAAAAGTTTCTCACCACATAACTCCAATACGAATAATTATTTCCATCCAAAATTCTCACTCATAGATTGAAGTGAATCGCCTTTCATTACAATCAAAAACAAAAAAATAGGGCAAACAAATACCGACAGATTTGCTATGCTAAAAAAAAAAAAAAAGACCACAAAAAGAAAAATGCCAAACGCCAAAGATCGAAATCGTCGAAACACCAATTGTGAGATCATGCCAAAAATTGTGTGATCATGCCAAAAATTGTGTGATCACACCAAAGTTGGATCCGCGAAAGTTTGAAACCTAGCTCTGATACCATGTTGAAATTAGGAAACTCCAATTGGGAATAAAAGAAAAACTGTCTTATTCGATAACTTAATTGAAATTATATATATAACAAAGGTTTTTGTATAAGCATAGGCTTACTAGAAGAATCCTAAAAGGAAATAAAATCTAAAGTGTTAAGAAAAAAGAAACTACCAATAATAGGAATAATTTAATTTAACAATGTATTTTCTTATAGGATAATCATGTTTGGGTTAAGTTGGTATCGCCTTAAAACGGTTTAATAATTAGATTGTTTTTTTTGGTTATTTAATTTGCATAAGACTGATTTTATCCAATAGACCTATTTTATATTTATATTAATTACTTTGATCATAATGATATTACTTTTTAAGCAAATAAACTGGGAGCTGGCGGATGATCATATTGGATTTAATGAAGACCCAATTATTAAATGTATCATAAGATATATTATTTATTTAATAAAATATTATATTTGGGTTCATATTTTGAATCCGCTATTATTTGTGTTAACTTATTCTGAGAAGTGTTTTAGTTTTGAAATAACATGAATATATAACCTATCAACACAAATTACAAATATCATAAACCGTATTTAATTCCTCATAATATCATGAACATAAATCTTAATTACCGAGCGAGTCGTCAAGGAAGAAAATTCTCCTTAGAATAGAAAGCAGGAGGGAGGACCAAATTTTACCCTAGAAGTCAAAGAGGAGAAATCATTACTGACAACAAGGTTTCTAAGCTCTTCTCAAATGTCAACATATAATGTGGAGAACTGAAATTGACCAAAAAAATAGGCTAAGGAAAGCAAAATTATATTCCAACTTGATGATTTCTTTCTGTCTCCACCTCTCTCATAATTAACGTGCAAGTGAATGCATTCTGACTATATATCCTAGAAACTTAGAGAGAAAATTAATTCAAAAGGCCATCAAGGACTTTGGAAATATAGGAATTTGTAAGATTGTGTTTGATTCGTGGAAAGTACTAAAGGAAGAATAAGGTAAATGAGTTTTCTTGTATTTGATTTTCTAGTAAAATTTTAGAAAACTCAAATATAAATGAAATTACTCGAAACTTAGGTGGTGTTTGTTTTTTTGTGTTTGTTGAAATCAATTTGCTTTTAGCATTCAACTATTTTGTTTTTTTTTTTACTTTTTCATGGCTTATTGTTAAATTGTTTTTAAAATTTTTGGTTCAATAGAAAAAGCCAAATGATTTGACTTTTTGGTTTTTTTTTATAATGTTTTTTCTATTAAGAAAAACTAGAAATTCAAATATGAGAAAATCATGTACTTTATAAACCAATTGAAACTCTTCATGATTCGCTTTATGTTAATTAAATAAAAATATGTATTTTTAAATTCTAATTTAAAATTTTATTTTCTCAAAATTTAAGTAAAATTAAAAGATCGATTTTTGTTTTTAGAGAAAACAAACAACTAAATACTCAATCCTTATTAAGCACTCATTCAAAATAAAAAAAGGCTTAGCATTAAGTAAAAAAACAAATGCCTACCTAACATGATATTCTGCCTGGGTTCGCCTATTCAAAGGATTAAGCAAGAAAAATGTGCTCAAGGATTCACCAGGTCTTTTTATTTTTGTAGCATGAATTATTCAAAATCCACAAGGTTACACCACATCAAGAGTAAATTACTTGATTAATTGTTACATGTTATTTAATTTTTATTCTCTATGTGTACAAAACATAAACAAACATTACGGGGAAGATGAAAAACTACTAATGATGCCTTTTTCAACCGGAACTGGGCTGGAGAGTGTTGGGATCGTTGGGTCGGATCTGGAATCGTCACTAGACTGGTCCGCTGGCTCGCGTGACCTCCTTCACAAAAAGAACCGAAGGACGGCGGGGCTCGCTGCCACTCTCCGATGGGGGCGCTGAACCTCTCGCAAAAGTAAGAAACTAAGTGGCACCTCCATCGCACGGGGCTGCTTTGAGATGCCCTGGTGAACTTCCTCCATGGATAGCTAAGGGTAGAATTGACGATTGGGCAGATCCTGGCGGATCTGACATCTCGAAGTCGTACGTGCGTAATGCTCCGGGAGGTGGGACCCAGCCGAAGGAGCCTCTTTATATGGGGAAACCGCGAGGCTGCCAGCCCCTCGTGTCCGTCCGCCTCACATTTTGACCACCTACATGGTCCAAGTGCCTAAGATGGTGTTTCTTCGAGGTGGCCTTCAATAATGGTCTCCGCTCCTACACCTTTATGTGCACTTCAGAGCATTTCCACGTCACCTAAACTTTCACCCACTTCTAGGGTATTCGTTAAATGCTATCTCTTTAGGACAAGGGCTTGGGTATTCTCAAGATAGCTCTGCTTCGGACCTTTCTAGTGGGAAGGTGTCACTGAGGGCTTTCTTTATCTATCTAGCACACTCCCCAACATTGGATCCCACCTCCCATAGACCTGGAAGGAGCGTTATTTCTGCCAAGGCCGTAATTGGGATACGACCCTTGATAAGGATGACACCCTAGGCTGCCCAGGCTGTCTGACCACTCTAGAGAATCAAGGCATAATCTCGCCATGAACTAGCTCAAGCCATGTGGTGCCCCTACGCCATTGTAGGTTCAGTATTCACCTCGATCTCATCCTTGAAGACAAAGTCATAAAGCGGAAGCTGGCTGAGTGTCTTCCGCATTTTACCCCAGCTCATCAGGTCGGATATGCCCCTGATCTTCGTTCGAGGTCCTCCGCCTTAATACCAGGCCTTCACCTCCCTCCGTTATGAAGTTTTCATGATGGGCCTCCCGTTGTCAAACCCCACAAGAGAGCTTTACCGAGTTGAGATACTGCCCGAGGTCCCGGAGTGGAAGTTAAAACTCCGACTCTCTCCCAGAAGGGCCGCCTCGTCTCAAAGTCCCGTTGGGACGTCTTCTTCCTCACCTTCCACCCATGTCCGAGGCCGGCAGGCGGCGCTCCCGCCGAGTTCCTAGAGCCCCAAGTTCACAGCCTCGCTCTTGTTCCACTGCAAAGGGCAAAGATTCCTCGGGGAGGGCTGCTGAGCCTCCGTTGGAGGTCATGCCTATCACCGTTTGGAGTCCCTCCGCGCAGAGCGCAGAGCCTCCTTCTTCGAGGACAGAAGAGTCGAGGAGGAAACGTCCCGAGGCTGATGGAGATGGTGATTCCTTGCTCCTCAATGCTGTTTACGCTAGCCAGTTCATCCTCGTAGAGATTCCGACCTTAAGAGGTCGGTGCCCTGCCCATTGAGGAAGCCTTAGCTCTTCTCCAGGGGTCACCAGAAGTCTCTATGTCTCACAGGTCCGTTTATCTCTGGGTTTGAGTTGTGTGTTGACTTTAAGTTGGGCACTGTGTACACCACTAGCTGGTTTGACTATGTAGGTGGTCAAAATGTCGGGAGACCAGACCCGGACACCAAAAGGGGGCCTCAGAATTCACTAAAGTTTCCCATATAAAGGCTCGACTCTATTTAGGTCCCACCGCGCAGACTTCGCACGGCCGACACTTCAGATATTCCGATCCCCAAGCAGATACTTAATCTCACTAACACCCTACCCTTCCCTTTATTCAGGGGAAGAGGTTCACCCGGTGTATCTGGGAAAAGAACCCAGCCACACCGAGGCGCCACTTGTCCGCCTGAATCTACACTACAGAGGAGCCCACCTTCAATGCATAAGTGAAGAGGAGCGACCCACCCATGAGAGTAACAGAATAAGAACAAGACCAACTAATCTAGCCCTACACCACTACTATATTACCAAAAGACACGGTAAAGGGAAGAAGAGACACTGTCCCGGTGACGTAACGAAAAAGGCTACCTCAAGCAAAGAACCACAAAACGCTAGAAAGAACTCGTGACTGCACTCAACAAACGCATGTGTTCAACTCATATAAAAAACAGTAGTGCTATCAGCGATCGTGGTTGCAAGGCTTAACGGTTAGAGGATGTTCTCAGAAGAAGCTGAAAGAACTGGAAGGAGTGGGCACAAAAATCGAGAAGTCATCATTATCATAAGACATATGACGACGACAAAGCCCTAACCAACTCAAATTTCGAGCAAACACGTGGAAGTCGTAATTCATCAGAATGATGTTCTGCACACGCCTCCGGTACACAAGGGCTGGGGGGCAACTGATAGGGTTTAAAAAATAGGCGCGCAGGCCCACTCGCCAAGCCCAAGGAAAAGGTAAGCCTAGTGAGACGCCGAGCCCTTGGCACCGACCCAAAATGGAAGCCCGATTTGTTCGCCCTACGGGCCAACAGCATGGACAATCTGAAAAGCCCATATCCTATAAATCAAATCGAATCTCATCAGTAAGGGAAGTAGGATAAATCCCAATAACAACTTATCCTATAAAACAAACCGAATCTCACCAATGAGGGAAGTAGGATAATTTCAACAAACCTCTCCTCATTATCCCTTATTAATCCGAGCACAAAAGGTAGGAAATAATTTAACTAATGGGAAAGAATCCTTATCACCATCCGACTGAAAAGCATATGCTATAAATACCAGGCCACCCCATCGGTAAAAGGTACGCAGAACATTCGCCCTCTAAGCAGTTGATTTCTTATTTCATTAGGAAAGAACTGACTTAGGCATCGGAGAGGCAACGGGCAAGCCCCCGCCGATCCCCTTTGTTTCTTACTTTTTGTAGAGGAGTCCAACGCCTAGAGCCAGCGGACCAGTTCAGTGACGATTCCAAATTCGGCCCAACGATCCCAACACGCTCCAGCCCAGTTCCGATTGAAAAAGGCATCATCAACTACAAAAGCAAAGATAAGCTGCAAGTTTAGTTTAATCCCATGATTTTATGACATATGATATATAGTTATACTTGGTGCAAATGACTAGTAGGAATATCTGAAGTCAGGTGGTGGCCATGGTGAAGCTTCATTTGTGCTCAGTAGCCGTGACAATTGCAACGGTGGCCGGTGGGCTTGGCCGAGGAGCTACGGTAACGCTGCAGTTCCCGACCTATGATGCGTAAAGCAAAGCCCGAGAATTCCGTGCATGAACTGGGGCGTATGGAGAAACACACTCAGCCTCACGAGACCGTAGCGGTAAATATTGGATTCTTTTCTTTCTTCCACTCATTTTTCCAAGACATGGGGTTAACAATTTCGAAGCCTGGTCTATCACTCGCCATCGTAAGGAATCCAGCTTCCACTAAGCCAGACATGAGGATCCGAATGCTCATATCCTGATTTTTTTGGAGGTGTGTGATACAGTGAAATATAATGGGGTGAGCGATGATGCTATTTGGCTTAGATTGTTCTCATTCTCATTGAAGGATAAAGCCAAGCATTGACTCATCGAACAAATTTATGGCTAGATTTTTTCCACCAGCCAAAGCAGCAAAGTTGAGAATCGACATTAGTAGCTTTTATCAATATGAGGGAGAGTCATTCTATGAAGCATGGGAGAGATTCAAAGATATGTTGAGAAAATGCCCTCACCATAGTTTTACCAAATGGATGCAAGTCCATCATTTCTACAATGGTTTGAGTCGTCCCACTAGGACTCTCATTGATGCTTCTGCTGGAGGAGTGATTATGGGATGAATGAAGTGGAGGCTTATCAAATTCTGGAGAACATAGCCTTGAATGATTGTCAATGGCCAGTTGAGAGAGTAGCACCGAAGAAACCAGCTAGGGTGTTTGACTTAGACATGTTCACAAACGTATCAGCTCAAGTGTCTAGAATCTCAAAGCAACTACAAGCTTTTCAACAATAGATCTCAATTATTTGCGCATAAAGTCAAGAAAGCCCACTTGCATGCGTACAATGTCATGGACCTCATCTCACCCTCCCGCTCCTAATGATGAATGCTATGGGAGATTTGACTAGTGAACAAGCTCAATATATGGTGAAGTTCCTCAAACCGTAATAAATCTCAACCCATATGGTCAAAATTACAATCCGGGGTGGAAGAACCGTCCTAACTTTTCATGGAAAAATCATAATGCGGGTAATCCTATGGAGAAAGCCAAACCTCTCCAACCAACGCAAGGAGGAACTACGGTGATAATTAATGAGAAAAATGAATTGCTCCCGACCAGAATAGTCACAAGATGGAGAATTTGTATTGACTATCGGAGACTAAATAAAGTGACCAGAAAGGACCATTTTCCACTTCCATTTATTGATCAAATGTTAGATAGACTCACTCGGGAATGAGTACTTCTCGCTTCCAATGGATATCTCGTGATACAATCCGATCACTATTGCTCTAGAAGATCGTGAGAAGACCACCTTCACATGCCCTATGACACTTTCGCTTCCGAGAATGCCATTTGGATCAGAACGCTCCAGTGGACCTTCAGAGGTGTATGATGGCAATATTTTCGACATGGTTGAAAATCCATTGAAGTCTTCATGGGTGATTTCAATGATCGGTCTACATTCATGACTCCGCTCTCACACATGACGCTAAAATCGAAAAGGTATGGAAACAAATTTAGTTTTAAATTGGGAAAATTGCCACTTTATGGTGAGAGAAGGCATAGTATTGGGACATTGCGTATTTTGAAGAGGAATTGAGGTTGACCGAGCCAAGATTGAGATCATAGAGAAACTGCCCCCTCCCACATCGCAAAGGAGTAATGCAGCTCTCAAGCCACGAGTTTTTATGTGCACTGCTCATCCAAGATTTCTCCAAAGTTTCAAACCTTTATTATATCTCTTATGGGTGTTCCGCTTTGAGTTTAATGAGCCATGTAAGGAATGCCTTTGAGTTGCTTTAAAAGAAGTTGGACTTCGACCCTATAGTAGTGGCTTTAGATTGGAACCTTCCATTTGAACTTATGTGCGACAGCAGTTTAATTTCAGCCAATGTTTTGGGCAAAGAGAAAAGAAAGTTTGCGCCATCTATTATGCCGTCGAACGCTGAATGATGCGTTAACTCAATTATGCCACAACAGAGAAAAGAATTGTTAGCCGTTGTGTTCGGGCTGACAAATCAGACCTTATCTTAGGAAAACAAAGTCACTGTTCACAGATCATTCCGCAATCAAATACTTGATGACTAAGAAAGAAGCAAAACCTCAACTTATTCGGTGGGTGCTCTTATTGCAAGAATTTGATGTGGAGATTCGAGATAAGAAGGGTTCCAAAAATATGGTAGCCGATCATCTGTCAAGATTGGAAACACCAGAAACAGTGCAGAAACATCATTTGTAGATTGATGACACATTCCTAGATGAGCAGATACTAGCCTCATTCCATAGCCGGGGAACAAGTTCCCATGGTTCGCAACATAAATAATTATCTTGTCAGTATTATTTCACCTGACCTCAATTATCAACAAAAGAAGAGATTCTTTGCAGATGTTAAGTGTTATTTCTAGGAAGACCCAATCCTCATTGAACAGGGCCCCAATCAGATTATTCACAGGTGTGTACCGGAAAGTGAAGTGGGTGAGATATAAACGCACTGCCACTCTTTAGAGTGTGGGGTCCATTTCAATGGGATGTAAATAAATGTCAAGGTACTACAACTAGGCTTTCTTTATTGGGCCCTCTATATTCCAAAAGATGCCCACTTGTTCGCAAAGTCTTGTGATCGTGTTAAAGGACCGAGAACATCGAAGGAGAAACAAATTCCATTGACCTATCATTCTAAGGGCAGAACTTTCGATGTCCTGGCATCAGTTTACGGGTCGTTTCATCGTCCTATTGGCACAAGTATATACTCTTGGCAATAGACTACGTGTCTAAGTGGGTGGAAGCCATTCAAACCATTACTTGTGATGCCAAAGTGTTATTGCGTTGCATCAGGATTAACATATTTTCAAGGTTCGAAACTCCTAGAGCGGTAATCAGCGATGAAGGTTCACACTTCTATAACAAGTCATTCAGATTAAGTCTCCGCCAAATATGGGGTGAAGCATCGAGTGTCACTTGCATACCAATCGCCAAAGCAATGGGCAAGCTATGTCAAATAGGAGATTAAGAAAATCTTAGAAAGACAATTAATGATGAGGAAAGACCATAACAAAATTGATAATAGCTTATTGCCATCAATAGATTCCAAGACCCCACGGAGAATGTCCCCCAGATCAACTGTTTCATGGTAAGGCCTGCCACCTACCTATAGAACTGGAGCACGAAGAATATCAGTAACCTAAATGCTAAACATAACTTAAATGGTCGGGAAAATGACGTCACTTGAATTAGTTTGATGAACTTAGGCGTAATGCATATGACAGCTTCAAGGATTTATATGAGAAGACCAAAGCGTGGCATGACAAGCATTTAGTGCATAGTGAGTTTCAACTGGGACAACAAGTATTGCTATTTAATTCACGATTGAAATTGTTCCCAGGAAAACTCAAGTCAAGATGGTCTGGACCGTTTCTGATCACCCAAGTTTTCCTATGCGATAGTGCAATGAGCCGATGCATCTTGAAAAGATATCGATTTAAGGTGAATGGGCAGAGAGTGAAGCCTTTACTATGGCGGTCAATCTAAGAAGCACAAGTCCACCACAAGTTTGAAACCAACATAAGCAATGTCGGGGGACTCACAAACATGTTGGTTTGCCAAAGTTTTCGTGGGTCGAGCAACTCAAGAAGTGAACAACTCGTAGAGCTAACGAGAACAAAGCGGCTACTGGAGGCAACCCAAGCTTTAAATCATTTTAACTCACTCAATTTTTCTGCTTTAAGTTTTGCCAGTTTGTTTTTATCTTGTTTCACTTTGAGATGTATTTGTAATATAAAGGTTCCAAGGTTTTGAGGTTGTTGTGGCTAAGGAGAAATAGTTTCTGCAAGCCATATGTGGCTCAAAGGAGTAGAGTCAATGTAGGAGTTTTCTACACTTAGAAAATTTTTGTGAAAATTTCCTGGTTGATAGTCTCGAGAACGTCGTGAAGTTGGACTCAACGTCGCAACGTTGAAAATACACCCTGGAATGTCGTGGACGGTCACGCTGAAAATACACCTCTCGGGAACGTCACGACGTTGAGTCCCGCAACGAAAGTGACGCTTGAAAACACCTCTCGAGCCGCAATGTTGAGTTCCAACGCCACGACGCTGGAAATCTCACACATGTGAACCGCCGTAACGTCAACCAACGCCACGACTTTTAAAATTAAGCTCCTCGGAACGCCGCGACGCTGGGTTCTATTTTTATGAATAGAAGCATTCATAATCTCACCTCTGTCACTTTGAAAACCCTAATGCGCTATCGATTTTTTGCAGGTACTCCAGCCAAATCCCGTCCAAAGCTCTACCAAAGCTCATCCCAGCCATCCGTAGCAGCCTCCAAAGCCATAGGCACGTCCTAGCTCCGCAAACCCCAGGTCCACGGTCATTTGGAGACCTCTCTTTTGGGCTGATTTTTCGCTTCTGCTCAAGTCTTGATTCCATTCAACTACCTTTGTTTCTAGGCTTTTTGTCTCCAAGCAGGTACCTTAGGGTTGGTTGGAGGTTCTGGCCCCATTTGTCTTCCATCAAGACCACCATCCCACTTAGTTCTCGCTAAGTGTTTGTTAATTTTAGTGAGTTTTCCTGGGGTGTTTTGGGTATTTTGGTAGAGTGGAACTCTACCAGGGGGTGTGTGGAAGCCTACTAGAGTGTACTTTTTCCTTCAAGTTCATCCGCCAGCGCCCTTAGCCCGTGCCTAATGTAGAGCAAAAAGTGAAAAACAAGCTCGAAAAGTAGCTGGGCCAGTAAAGAACCCTCTCCGGCCTATGACCACGATAAATTTGTCAACTAGAGCGCGGCCGAGAAGTTCGGCCTCATCTCTGCCAATCGCTCCTTCATTAAGGAGAAGGGATTCCAACATCCCGATGATTTTTTCCGCAAAACCATAGCCAGGAAGGGGTAGACACGGCCAACTCCCGAGCCGACCGCCACGATGGTCAGTGGCGGGAATTCCCACGCTAACCTAGCAGCCCATACTCAAGAAGGTTCAGTCTATGGGGTGTTAGTAGACTCCCAGCGCGAGGCTATAAACGCTGGTTATAACCTTGAGTCTGCTTAACCCCGAGGCCTATGATCGGCTTGCGATAACAATAACTACTCTAAGTCCTTCGACTACTAACAAAATGGGTAGATGAGCGGAAATTAAATAACGAGGGCCACGTCGTATACTTAAGGCCAAAACTTGGCTTATATCCCAAGGTGGTGAACCATTTTATCACCTCTCATTCATTCGACGACGAATGTTTGGCGCAGGTGACAGGAAAAGGGCATTGCTCAATTTCGCCATCTTTCAAGACATTCCGCTTGATTCGGCTGCTGGCGAGGACATGCATCTCATAACCGACGCTGTGTCGAACCCCGCACCCCGCCTACCAATGGCTTATCGAATGTAGGTGCCGCTTAGAGGATAATGAGGCCCGATCCATCCCATTAAGGCCATCGTAGTCAAGAAGGAGGCCGGCGTTCCCCAATTCGAGAAGGATGACTCGGCCAGAACCTTCCTGATGAGGAAGAGCCGACAACATAATGCAAATTCTGGCAGTTAGCATACGTGAGGAGACCTCGGGTGAGGCCATACCAGCCAACCACCCACCTCCCATCCACGCTCTCCACCACCCCGCCGAGCCGGATGTCCCCAGTCCTTTCTTTACCTTAGAGGACCAGGTTCAGGACCTCACTTCCCTGTTAGATGCGTTCTGGGATGAGACCTAGGAGCATCGGGTCACCATGAGCCAGGACATGGATGCCCTCCGTCGACATGAGCACCCAAAACCAAGAGAGTCATCCAAAGAAGAGCTCACTAACCGCTTGCTCCATGTGCCACCACCACCACCGCCCACCGCAGTTGATCCCCCGGGATCGATGTGGAGTCCCATCTTTTCTTTTTTACTCTTGCCAATGAGGACATTGTTCGTTTTTGTTTGGTGGGCTGTGGGTGGTAAGGTTGGCATCAGTTTTTTTCGTTATTTAGGATATGTTTATGTTCATGGTTTAGGATATGTTTGAGTATTTTGTTTATATTCGTACTTTCGCGCCATTTAGGTTTGTGTTAGATGTCTCATTTAATTTAATGTCTTAGGATTGTGTTAAGTAGTTTGTGTGAGTGATGCCATGATTGCCAATCATGATCTTTACCTCGAAATTTTCTAAAACACATGCTGCAAGTAATAAGAAAGGATCCCCTTAGATTGTCTCGATGCCCCGTGGAATTACATGCTTGGATAGGTAGGGATGATATAGTGAGTCACCTCCTTGGTGTTCAAGAAACCAATTCCAGAATAGTCTACCACACACTCACACCTGTGATATCCAAGGTACACCTAGGCTACGAACCCGACTTACTAACGTTCAACGAACCTTGGGAGTTTCTAAACACCCAAGTGATGGGACACCTTAGAAAAGAGGATTGCCATTGAGCCCCGTCTAAATAAAAAAAAAAAGGTGTGAATAGAATAAGGGACTTAGCCTAACTCGAAGCACAACCCAGGGGCTTTTCAAAGCCTAATGCCCTGAGCCAACTGGCTGAGAGCCATTGACTTCACTGCCCGTTACATGGGACAAAGGATGGAAGTTTCCCACAACCTAAGGCCCTTAGGGTTGGTTGAGTGTTCGGGGTGAAGTTCGAGGGAACCGAATGTCCGTGCCCCTTTAAACTTCAACTAGTGGGGGAGTCACCAACTAACTCTACAGAACACTTAACTAAAAACCCTACAGCAATCTGTGGAATTCGTTCATGAATAGGTAGGTTAAGATTGGCCAAAATGGTGTGTTCTTATCCTTTCGTAGTTAGACTCTCCCAAATAGGCAAGTTGAATTTAAGTTTGGGGGTCGCGAACCGAGTTATATGCTAGAGATCATACATCCAATGCACATAGACTTCCTGGGAAAGGCCATAGAAAACCCAGAGGAGTCTGGTTTAATCGAATCGATTCAACTGAATTCTTTCGAAAGTCGAACAACCTTAAGGATCCTCTGAATTAGAAACAAAGGGCAAGATTTGTGAGTTCGGTTCATTTTGATCCTTCATCTTGGAAACATGTGCATCACCCTCGTGTCATTAAGTTTAGTATGTTATTTTCTTGTGTGTTTGTCTAGAGTTCGTTTCATTTAGGACAAGCAAGAAGCTAAGTTTGAGGTGATGAGTGCCCAAACACTCATTATAAACCTGTGGATTTAGCGAGATTCGAGATCGATTTCTATATATATGACCTTTGTTTCGATTACTTTTCTAATATTTAGTTTTATTGGGTTTTTATAGGAGAAATATTGAAAATGCCGGATTTGAAGCCTCGCAGAGTCCCGAGAAGATTGCGTATCACTTAACGTCACGACGTCCCAACGTCGAGACGTCCCAACGTCGCCACGTCCTAACGTCGCGACATTGCGGGAAAGATTTAACAAAACTTATCTCTTGGAGAAGTACAGCAGTGGAGAATCTAATTTAGGGTTTCAAAACGCTTTGTGGCTAGGATTCAGAACTCGAAGCCTGGGAACAAGAAAAATAAGACTTGAAGGCCGATCTTAAAGAGAGAGACTTGAAGAATCCGCGAGATCGCCATTCCCTCAATCCTTGAAAATTTTCTCTATCCTTTTTATCATGTCTTGCTTTTCAATTGTAATGGAACAGAAACATCATGGCTCTAAATTAGTGGTTTGTGGTGTCGTAGTGATTTGACATGAATATTATGTTAAAGTGTTAACCTTTATCATTCCATTATCTTATATATATTTGTTTTACCATTAACTCATGTTTGATGAAATCAACATATTAATTTCAACAATCGCATTAATGTGAGTGGTCTTGTAAGATCTAAATAAAGTGAATGAAGAATTAGACATAGGTTAACCTAATAAACTGTAATATAGGATTATCAATGATTAGGAGGTTTAGGAGTTTTTTGCACTTATGCACCTTAATGCTTAGGCTGAGCAAGGGAGCAAGAAACCTAGTGATAAAGGGAAAGAATGACCTTGAGAAAATCTTTAATTACATTAGATAAGAGCCGCCTTGGAGAACACTTATATTAGATAATGGAATGGAATCGCATCACATAGTAGGACTGTCCAACAACACAAACACCCTAACCTTTTTGAATATTTGATCACTTACGTCCGAAGAGCACGATTACATTGATAGTAATTAATTGCCTTACTTCCACTTAATAAACATGATCGCTAGCTTCCTGAAACATTAAATAAGGCTATAATTTTAGTACTTAGCCTACTACGATTAAGGTTTTCCCTGTGGATCGATATCCGTACCTTGAGTACACTATATTACTTGACGAGCGTACACTTGCGCGATTAGGCAATTTGCACTATTTATTGGATATCCACAAAAACACAATCACGTGTTTCTATCACTGTGTATGTATATTTCCGTGGATGTGGTCACGGCTATCAAGGCCAAGGCCAAGGTCAAGGATGATCATCTCCAGGTGGCAGATATTTTAGGGCTTACAACCAGCCAGGGCAAGGGCCATGTTACCATTGCCATCAGCTGGACACCTGAGGAGGGATTGTCCTCAAAGGTAGGAATCCTAGAGTTATGGGACACCTCAATCCCACTATTGCTGGGATGTGTACACTCTATGCGCTTTATTCCTCCTTACCCCACCATGGGCCAGGAGAGACAATATCAGTTGCAGGGCGCTGCATAGGGTCTTACTACTTTGCAGCCAAGCCAGATGGGCTAGGGCAGGGGTCAAGGTCCATGCCAGGGCTCACAAGCCGGGACTTCAGGGACCCAACGACGTGTTTACGCCATTACACCATAGACTGCATCAGATTAGCTCTACATTCCGGTATGTTTCTACTCGCCATGGGCAAAAAAAGAATAACAACATTGTTTGATTCTAGTGCATCTCATTCCTTTGTTGTTAAAACATGTGAAAGAATTGGGATTAAAGGCCTAAACCTTGAAAAAGCTCGCCATATGTGAATTCCTCCTTGAAACTAGGGTGAGTGATCAGATATGTCGATCAGAAGCTAGAGATATGAGGGATTCTACCACCGTGAACCTTAGGTCATGGACATGTCAGCCTGATGTCATCCCTGATGGATCTGGCTGACCTACCATCGTGTCGTCATCGACAGGACTAGGAGTGTTATTGCCTGCCACATGGATGCTATTCGTGTTATGGTCCGTGGGATAAGCATGATGCTTCACTCAGCCGTAATGACTCTAGTATGACGGTACTACGGGTGGTCAGTATGCCTTAATTGAGAACGAGGTGAGACAGGATTTGAGTCTACCTAGAGTGGTTTGTGAATATGAGGATGTTTTTCCAGATGAACTACCGGGATTACCTTCGTATAGGGATGTAGACTTCACGATTGAGTTACACCCTAGTACGACACCTATTTCTATGACTCCACATAGAATGGTGCTTGCTCGAGCTGGGTGAACTCCTGGCTGTCCAATTGAAAGAATTGCTGAAAAGGGTTTCATTAGACCAAGCACCTCACCTGGGAAGCTTCTAGTGTCAAAGTTGAGCACCATAGGCTAAAGGGATTACTCCAAATTGGAGGTACTGATGGAAGTGGGAGCATGCTACATGGATTTTTGCGGACTCACTGGCAATGATTACAGAAGGCATGACGCGGTGTAGGGGATAGTGGACCAACTTACTAAGTCGACAAACTCTTTAGCTGTGCGGATAACCTTCACACTGGAGGAATTCTACAGGTTGTACGTGTAGGAGATTGTTTAATTACATGGAATACTAGTATCTATTGTAGATCTAGACCGAGATCCCAAAGTTTACAACTCATTGAGAGTTTCCAAGAGCTGGTGAAGACACAATTGATACTTATATAGCTTGTCATCCCCAAATGGACGGTCAGTCAAAAAGGACCATCCAGAGTTTAGAGGACATGTTATGGGCATGCGTCCTTGATCTCAAGGTGGTCAAGAGCATTTATCCTAGTGGAATTCGCCAGAACAAAACAGTTATTAGCGAGCATAATGGATGGCTACCTATGAGGCACTATACGGGAGGCACACCGATCTCCCAAAGCTGTCGACAGGTAGGGAGATCCTCTACAGTCCGATTGCGAGACACCTCCGAGAAGCGTGGATTTGATGCATAAACTTTTCTCCCACGTTCGTTTATGAGAAGAGCGCACTACCAATAAACGGTCGAACTCTAGAGTTTGAGCTGGGGATCGTCTTCTTGGCGTGACGCTTAAGAGAGGGTCAGATTTTGGTGTTGTGGAAAACTATCGCCAAAGTATATCAAGCCCTTCGAAAACGTGAGGCAGGCTATTTCAATGCCATTTACCGTTTATCGGATGTCTGATAGTGTTCTGTTCAATGCCCAAAGTACAATTTTTGATCCGACTGTGAGCGGACTAGGGTGAGCTTGTCATGACGCATGAAACTTCTGAGGGGAGTAATCAATACGCACGTGATAGTTTAGACTGTGTTTTCTAAACAAATACCATAAGGCTAGTTAAGGTGTTAAGTGAAGTACCAAGGAGTGGAGAAGGCAACATAACTGAAAATGATGGCATTAATTATCTTGTTTATTGAGGACAAAGGTACATTGCTCAGTCATTTGATAATAAAATGACTGTGATCATATGCATGTGATTGTATGTATATGTGCATGTGATTGTATGTATATAAAGTGTGAATTTCGAGACAAATTCTTTTATATGAGTGGAAGAATGTAAAACCCGAGAAAATCGAATTTTCCTCGAAAAGTGGAAAACAAGAATCACCACTATAATACAAAAGCTGAAAACCTATAAATTTTTAGATCTCGGATGATTAAACTGACACCATTGATCATTAACAACGAGTTACCAAGATCACTCGCCATATTCCGTAATGGTCGATTTTTCACGAATTTCGGCAAAAGGAATCCAAGGGTGACATGGCTGGATGATGCATGCTATGTGGGTGATACATGGCATGATGCATGCATGCTATGTACGACACATGGCATGATGGCGCATTCCATAGACACATGGCACACACATGTTATGGATTTCCACTGATAAAAACTGGATCAATGGAGAAAATGAGGAAAAAGTAAAAATGAGAGGCAGAGTAAGAGAAGCAGATCGAATAGCTCTTCTAAATCAAAAGATTCAACAACGGAGTTCCTCAAAGCGAGTTAAAGTCGGTTACACTCCAAGAGGATTTCATCCTACTGCTAATTTCTACTTAAGTACTGCAGAAAATGACCGAAGTTCCCACCTAGGTTGTCTGGGCCAGATGGGACCGGACACATATAGAGCCATGTGGCTGTGTTTCCACCGTAAATGGGCCTGCCATGTGTTGTCCAACTGCAGGCCGTCGATCTTAAGGCCATTTGGCCTGTAGATTTGTTATTGTGTTTCCAACTCTCAAGCCCATCCGCCATGTGGGACCTTTAACCGTGCTGTATGGGACCATTTGAATGTGTGAATGTGGTTGTAGTTTCCACCTTAGGGCCATTTGGTCAGGGAACTCGCTGGTCGCAACTGCTTAATGTGTGGGCCATCTAGCCATGTGGCATTTAATGAGTAGAGCCGCTCAGCCTGCTGGGACCATTCGTCGTGTGGCTGTGGCTGTGTTTCCACCCCAAGGTCGTTTGGGCCATGTGGAACCGAGCTTGGTCATGGGCCAATGCTTAGCCATGTAGGCGCCTAGCTCGAGTAGATTCGTCTAGCCTTTTTGGTCTTTTTGGTTCAGTCCCAACGCTTAAGGGATGGTTTCTGGCTGCCTCACAACCCCGTAGGAACGCCTGGTAGACTCCATGGTCGCTTTTCCCGTTTTAATCGGCAACCCAATAAGTGCAAATTCAAAACGCCAGGACTCGATATGTGTCCCCGCGGTACCTGGTATACTAAATTAGGGTCCAATTGGATTGTTTTGCACAGCTGTTGCTTTGTCAGTGATAATATGGCTCAGGTATTCGTTGCGGCTTGTTGTAGAACCGTTGTAGAATGTTGATATATGAATTCTAATATATTGACATTGAGATGAAACGTTGAAATCATATTGACTGCTAATATATGTGCTTATTATATTAACATTGAAGGAATGATGTTTGGAACTTCAAAAGCCGCAGTGTTATAATTGTCCAAATGCATGATGGCGTATATCGTGACATACCATATGTCATTCATTACATATGAGACATGGAATTGATATGTGCAATGGTGACATACATTGTATATGCACGGGGACATCGTATTAAAATGGGTGTGAGTGCATGGGTGTAAACCACACCGTGTTTCAGTTTCATCAAGCGACTTTAAATGGACAACGCTCTAACAAAGTCTACAATCGATTAAAATGGTGTGCCAGTGGAACATGGTTTCGTGACAATAGAAGAAGGATAGATCCTCCTGTGAAAAAGCCCCGCCAACTGGTCGACATAGTCCCTAACGGAAAGGCCGTAAAGTGTCTAGGTTTCATGAACCCTGATGAGACAACGTAAAATCCGCCACTGGCCACAAATGCGCATGATTTTAAATATAAAATATAAAATGATCATTGTGATGTATCATCCAAAAGCTTTTGGTTTATAACAAAATGAAATTTGTTTTGAAAATGATCATTGATGTCATCTTCCAGAACACTGCCATCGCCACATAAATAAAAGGTGAGGTTTCCACAGGACTTGGGCGCATGGTACATGGTGAGTCGTGATCTCATTTCATGGCATGACATGAAATTCCAGCAGTAAATTAGTATGTTCTTTGCTTGGAACGTGATTGTGAAATAAATGTTGAGCAACACATGCACTCAGGTGAGAGCAGTCCTGTAGAGGTATTCTATTGGCGTGGCTCACCTATGGACAACCCTTCGTGCAATGTGGTCAACACTTGTAAACGACGCCGCACGAGGCTTGATACGGTTAAGAAGGCCGAGGCTGATAAAATGATGAAACCTTTGTAAAAGCAAAGCCATACAAAACTATTATAGAAAATACTGTACAAAAGAATGGTAGTTAAATTTTCGACCACGCTAATATAGTGGTATGTAATTATGGTAAGAGGGTCGTGGATAGACTTTACTGACAAAGATTTAAGTGCATATTCTCATATTTTTAATTTAAATATGAATGAAATGGGTTCTCAGTCAAGATTATAGAGGTGGAAAATAGTAACTCCGGTATCCACGAATAATTGGTACCGTCCAAGACAAAACCAGCGAAATTACTTGCTGCACTCAAGTTGACGCTGTTAACTAATCCCTGTCAGGCTACCTACACTCACCCTAAAGAAAGTCAGTTGATGAGACATTGAAAAAAAAAGAAGTTTCTACTTTCAGCCAATTCTTAGATCTCTATAATCATTAAAAATTTAAAATATGGCCCTGAAGGGTTATTATTTGCCAAGCCCAAATGGCTGTGGGCTTGCTGAATATAAATAGGCCTAGGTTCCCATTTAGCCATCATTTTCTAACCCAATCCTTAAAAATAAATAAAATGGGGAATTTAATCACCCCATGTTTATACCCCCACTAGACTTTGAGACTTATAGCAATAGGGATGGCAAATTGAGAAGAGTTTTTATTGGATTAAGGTATTGTTTAGTCGAGCCCTAATTACATCTTAAAAATATACTTATTTTGCCTTTATATTCAATATATAATAATAATAATAGTACCATAGTTGAGACTCAGAAAGTGTTAGAAGGGTAATGTAGACTAAGCTACTGATTACATATTAGTCCAATAATCTCAATTATATTTTTAAAAAGAATTTTATACAATTTATTTTATATTCTAATATATAATAATAATAATAATAATTGAAATAATTTATGTAAATTATACATTTATTTTACAGATATATTAATTTTAATATAAATATAATAAAAACAAATATAAAAATAAAATAAAACTAAATATAAGATCGATTAAAAGTAAAAGCTATACGGCATGGGAATTTTTCAACTTACTTCACCGCTTAATTTTTAAACAGATTGAGAAATGATTTAAATAAAAAGGTGAGATCACATGGGCTGCTCCGCCCAAATCCCACGTCATTAATCCCTAGACTAGTGTGTAACCATCTCCAATCTTACCTACTCATCCTAAAAAACAAGATTACATTTTGTATCGAATAATGTGTTTTTTTTTTTTCCTTTTTCGTCATTTTTGTTCCCTCGGATTTTTAAGACCGGAAAAAAGAAGGCCACATCCCTTTGAGAAATTATTGTCGAAAAAATATCAAGGTTTAACTTTGAATTTTGACTTCAAATTTTTCCAACATCTTCTCCTCGACTTCATGACTTATTTAAATCTATGGATTTGGTCTTGACTCAAGCGATAAAAAAAGTTGAATTTCAAAGCATTAGAGATATAAAATATATATATATATATATATATATATATATATATATATATATATATATATATATATATATATATATATATTTTCCTTTATAATTATTTCACCTAAACATAATAATAAAACAGAAAAGCTGTTGCCTGATAATGAAGTCAAACTAGTATGCCCGAGAGCAAATTCATGGAAGCTGCCCAACTCCAAAGTATACCCTAAGAATTTTGTTCCTCACTGAAATCTCGCTCTTCCCAGTCCCGTCCCTTCCGGAAAAAGTTCATGCAGCCATATCCCAGGAAAAGGGCACGCCGCCATGCCGTAACAGAATGAAGTTTGGAGGGCATGCCATGTTTCCTCAGTTTGTCATGGCAATTATGTTAATGCACACACACACACACAATAATACACACACACATCATATATATATATATATATATATATATAAAAATTAGAAATTACTTTTCTAGCACAATTTGATATTTTAATGAATTTTATTAGACCGAAACTCATTTCCAGGTCGCATCGCTTCATTCTTGTGATAATGTTTGTGTTCTTTTGACTGAGGAAAATATAATTTCAACACTATTCACTTGTGGTATCCTTTCTCAATTCTTTTTACAGAATAAATTTTAAGAAGATGGGAATCATAATGGGCATAGACATCTTTGGTAATTCACTAATTTGTGTGATTGTTTGAGGTTGAATGAGAAAATTAACTATGCACGTGTTAATATTCCAATCGAACAATAGTAATAATCCACAAGAATGAGTAAATGGATAAATAAAGAACTTCAACCAAAAAGGACAGGTGGAAAAACCCTCTAGGTAGAGGTGCAACAAATCACTTGAAAATATCTTTTCCAATAACATAATGAAAAATACAAATATATCACTGAAATGAAAACCATCGTCCCATGATATTATGGGAGTAGAAAGGCATTGGGAAGAACCACAAACCCTTGAGCCTCAAAACAGGGCTAGTAAATAAACCCTAATTCTTCAACCTCATAATCCCTTTACTCAGGTTCAACTCTTCGATCTTATCAAAAAACCCTAATACCATGTATCTTCTCCAAACTAACTAAGGAAGATCATACACCTGGAAGCATGTTATACACTCCTAGCTAACTAATACTGTTGTGTGAAGACTTGTGTTAAGCTGCCTCTTCTTCTCTAGAATGATTTAATGCTTTATATATATATATATATATATATATATATATATATGAAGTTCCTTTCTTCTCTTCTGTAATTTTCTGAACCTCTGTAACTCTCTCTCTCTTTACAGTAATAAAATAGTCTTTCAGTTTCTGTATGTTCTTATCACTGCATCAGAGCAAATAGAGTCGTCATTTGCATCTGCTCCTTCTTCACCATCTCTCAACTATCTCCGACTGCATATTTCTCTGTGACGCTCCCATCTTTACTCATAACTAATCTGTATCAGATTGACTGCTCCAATTATACACTTAGAGATCCTGTGATTCTGCCTACTGTCTGTGCGCATGAGCTTGAAGGTTTCTTTATTGGTACTCAATCTCAACCTCGGTTTATCAATGGGTCTGTTAATTCTGGATTACACACTGGGTGTCGATTGGATCAGTTTTTGTTAAGTTAGATTTTATCTTCCGTGTCTGAATCAATGCTTGGCCATGTGATACACTGTCATACCTCTTCTGAAATCTGGAAAACTTTAGAACAGTTTTCATCCACCAGATCGAGAGCTCGTATTCTTAATCTTCGATTTCTTCTGAAATCTACAAAAAAGGTTGCAGTCCTGTTGATGCATAAGTGCACCATGTTAATTCAGTGAGATGTCTAGGGCTTCAGCAGAATGGAGCCAACCTACTTGAAGTCTTCTGTATCTCATCTGTTCTAGAACATTCCTATTGTGTATAATATTGCGCTTCATTCAATACACAAGAAGTTCTCTGGAAAACTTCCTCTCCAAGTTTTGTTTTTCTTTAGCATTTTATCAAACATCAACACTTCTCATACAGAATCTTTTTTGTTTATTTGTTTTCGATGAAACAAATTTTCTAAGTATATCTTCAGTTGTCTTTACCCAAAGTCTCCTTCACATCCTTTTATCTTCATCTTCTTCCCCAGTTTTTCATTTTCCTTTGGTTTCAGCCACTGCAGGTTCATAGTCAACAACATCCTATTTCTTTCAATCACTAAATTCCTCTCTATTTCAGTCCAGTCGTTTCTCCTTCAACAACAGCTCCAAATGATCACATTTCTTCCCTAGCTACTTCTTCAGTATCTACTTCTGCTGATACCTACTATGTCCCTTTGCTTCCTGTTCCCTTCATCTCACTCCTTTATCATCACCCGTTTCTTCTTTTACAACTTTGTTGTTCTACTTCCCGGCACCTGTTCTTACTTTCTCAACCACTTATTGCTCTTGTTTGTTCTACACATCCTATACAAACCAGGAGCAAATCTGGTGTTCTAAACCTGCATAAACTTATCTACTGTTAGTTCCTATTTCCCCTGGAGCCACTTACTGTTTCTGGAAGCTCTCCCTAATCGTCATTAGAAGGCTGCTGGAATTAGAATTTCAAGCTCTTAAAGACAAAACCCTGGATTTGACCCCACCTATTTCAAGACAAACTGTTGTACAGCGAAAGTGGGTCTTCCGCACCAAATATATTGCTAATGGCACCCTTGACAAATACAAAGCCAGATTAGTTGCCAAAGGTTTTCAACAAACCCCTGTCATTGATTTTATTGATACTTTTAGTCCAGTGGTTAAATCAACTACTATATCAGAATTATTTTCTCCTTGGCTGTTACTCATGATGGGAGATTCAACAAGTTGATGATAATGCTTCCTAAACGGAGCATGATACTGTTTTAATGGCTCAACCAGTTGGTTTTGAAGATCCCCCGGCCCCATTTGTTTAGAACTAACAAGGTTTACATACCCTCAAGCAAGCTCCTAGAGCTTTGGCTCTGGATCGCTCCTTAATCTCACTCTGGGCACATGAGCTACAGTCCCCTCTATTTCTGGTTCCTCTACTATTTTTTGCCTGTATTCATGGCTGCATGCTCTTTGTCCTGTGTATGGGGACGATATCTTGATCACAGGGAGGATTTCCTACTGCTATTCATACTCTATCCAAGACCTGAACAGTCTTGCCTCAAAAGTCTAAGTTTGGAAGGCTTTTCTGATGCTGATTAGCAACAAATCTTGATGATTGAAACCAATAGAGTGGACTTTGTGTCTTCTTAGGACCAACCATACCTGATTCAAATAGCTAAAACTGTAAAGTGACTCGCTGGCACAGAGCCTGAATATAAGCCCTTTCTTGCAACTTGCCAAGGAACTTTGTTTGGTGCAGAATCTACTATAATGCTTGAATTTCCTTCCAGCCAATACCCCTGCAGTTGTGTAAAGATGAACTTGAGTCGCTACTGCTACAAATCCAATACATCATGCCAGAAAGAAGCATATTGAGTTAGATATTCATTTTGTCAGAAATCTGGTAAACTGAACTAAATTGGAGGTCCTGTATATCTCTTGTGATCATCAAACCTAAAGCTGATTTGTTTATCAAGCCACTTTGAATGATTTTCCTATTTATGTCACAGTTTTCTTTAGGACTCCTCAATCAGCTTGAGGGGGTATATTAACGAATGTGATGCTGATAGAGATTCTGATAGGACCTATACCTAAGCATCACATGAGTGTATCTCTCCAAAACCAGAACTAAGGAAGATCATACACAATCTGGAGAAGCATGTTATACACTCCTGCTAACAAAACACTGTTAAGTAAGACTGCAAAACAAGTTGCCCTCTTCTCTTATAAAATGATCTACTGCTTGTATATGTATGGGAAGTTCCTTCCTCTTCTGTAATTCTTGAACTTCTGTAAACTATATCATTATATAATAAAATAGTCTTTCAGTTTCAGTATGTTCTTATCACACACAAACTTAGGAATACGTAAATATTAAAGGGCCTAATATAGACTCATAGGCTGGACAACTTAGCCCAATTACAATCTTCATCATCCTCTTGATTTTGCATTCATGCATGGCTGGGCTTAGAAACTTCACTCAAGTACATCAAATAACTTAATTAGTGACACCTGATTTACTTATGTGTATAAATTCCTTTACGTTCAATCACGTAAACTGCATCAATCAAACTTGTTAATCAATCAGTTTAAAACTTCCATTACAGTATATATCAAGCACTAATCTTAGTTTACACTTTACATGGCATCTAATCCAACCAGTTGAATCGGTTGACGTTCTTTCTGAACTTATAACTAGTCCATGAAATGGTTGTGAGAAAAGTATATGTATACTAATCATGGGCGGATCAGGATCTATATCGTCGCTAAATTACATCATGATTTCAAGCGAAGAGCTGAACCATGCAATAAATATAATTACATCCTTAAGAGTCATAGCAATCATCCAGCGTGCATGTAATGTAAAAGGCTAGCCGGAAGCGCATTGAGGATGCAAAAATGGTATATGGAAGTGTTGTCGTGCCCAAACAAAAAGAATATATACAAGTCTAAATGGTAAATGTTATCGCGCCACTGACATTTTTCCTTTTTCTCCATAGATGTGTTTATCATACTAGAACGTCTTTCTAGTATATATATATTATATATACATGCACGCAATACTAATTAATTTGGCAATTTGGGAAGGGCTTTGTCTTGGTCGTGACAAAAAGTACAGTATAATATGATATGACATGAGAGCTACTAATAAGATCAAACATTGATTGTTATAATATGTCACGAAAGCCAGAGAAAGCACAATGGAACCAAACAACATCTAATAAAATCATCACCTTATGTAATCATTCTTTGATCCAAATTGGTGTTCCATGCAGCATTCAAAAATCATACGAGTCCACAACGTCATCGGTAATCGATCATTTATCATAATCTTCACTGGCTAATCAGTTTCACATCGTTAATACAGGCCAGACGAGATAATGGCTAAAACTGTGAAAACCCGTGAATTTACTAGCTCAGATATTCTGTCAACTCCTCGGTGCAACAAGAGAATACAGATAACACCCCACCAAACAACTAAAAAGGAAGAATGGGCAATAAACAATAAAATCCCAAAATTTGGTATAGATTCTAATCAATTAAAGATTCTAATAAAAAGAAACCAAGAAGAACCCAGAAGAGAATTAAAATAAAACTAATTTATCTGAGAGCAGTTTTATGTATTGGAAGTGATGATCATCAATGAATTCCACATGGTTGGTCCATCATTGAGATCGGGTTTGAGAAGATTTACTAATGATGCGCCTAAGTAGGTAGGTCTCCTCCCTTCCTTTTTCTCTTCTTCCCCTTCACTTTGTACTTTTTGATTTTATCAAGCAGCCCCGCAAGTGTTAAGAAGGGTTTCCCTTTGCTTAACAATTCCAAACGACGCTGCTTTGTCTTGTATGACACAAAACGATGCCGCTATTTTTTTGTTTTTTAATACATACTAAAACGACGTCATTTAGAGCTGTCCGAAAGCAAAAACGACTGCTTTTGAGATAAGAGAACAAGACCAAACGACGTCGCTTGGTCCGTGATGCACCAAAACAATGCCTGATAGTGCTTTGAATTTAAAAAATTATGATGAAGAAACGACATCGTTGACCTAGAAAGGCCAAAACGACGCTGTTTTGACTCCAAAAACTGTATTTTGTATATGTAAGCCTTCCGGCTCCCATTTTTGCCCTGTTTTCAACCAAAAATACATCCTAACCCTCCTAACCTCAAAATTTTATTATTAGTGGATAGAAATTTAATTTTATTTGAAGAATGAACATATTAGAAAATAATTTTTTTTTTTTGTTAACATTATCGTATTATCTTTCAATCGAATGATTCATTAATTATTTAAATAATATTAAGTATTAAAAAATTTTTATTAAAGTTTTAGCTTATTTAACTATATCTATTTTTCTAATAATTTATATACTATTTTAAAAATTTTTAAATATTTTAAACATCTTATTTTATGTGATCTACCAAGTTACGACCGATATCGCCCCTGGACCGTCCGAGCCTGCGGACCGATACCGTGATTTTGAACCATGCCACAAAAGAAGTAAACATTAGAAAAAAGCAAGAAATCCACTCGCCCTGTCAGAAAGTGGTATGCAAACCTTGATCTGGATTGGGAAGCTTCATGCAAAAAGTATGACGTTACTCAAATTCAAAGTCACGCCAATATTTTGATAGATATAATTGTGTGTTCCAAGTCACAGTCCTTGATGTTCAAACTGTGATCTAGTTCAGACTTTAGTACAGTATGTCCGAACTCCTCCTATAAGACTTAGTGTGTGCAAAGCAGATGTAATATATTTGCAAGTAAAAGCACACATAATCTTTTACTTGGTTTGGCAACCAGTCTAAGTCCAAGAGGCTATGCCTAGATGCAAGGATTTTCACTGATCTGATTCAAGGTTTATCATTACTCTTATGTAGTACGAGACTCCCTCTCTACCCACGACCCTTCTTGAAACCTAGTGGGATTCAGAAGGAACTCCCTCCATTCCCCTTTCTAAAGCATCGCACACCCATACCCATATTACATCAATATAAGATGAATAAAATAAAGAACATTGTCTTTCACGAAAGGTGAAAGGCTTTTAAGGTGAAATACCTCAATGTAGTATCTACACTCCATACTCACTCAGCACGTTTGGACTTCACTTTACCCTTCTTCAAGTCACTCCTAAAATTGTGTGTTGTGAACTTCCAATGCCCTGAATTAGCTTTTACAATTAGTCTTAGAAGCTTCAGATAGTTGATCATTCTTAATATGACTCCAACCACACCTTCTATTTTATGTTTTTTCCTTTTAGCTATCACAACGAAAATAGGAAACTTGTTGATCAAGAATCCTCATCAAAATAGATCCTATAAAGTTTCTAATCCTGGTTTGAAAGCTTAGATGTCTAGATCTTTTGAGATTTGATTGTTATCCTCTTGCCAAATAGATCTTAGGCCCTTCGGTTACTTGCTCCCAAGTTCCTTACTCAAGTCACAGATCAGCAGCCTCCTTAATTACCCTATTTCAGCGATATCTCCATTTCTAAAGCACATGCCTATAAATATAGATATGCCTGTAGTCTAAAAACTGGAGCATCTGGTCCATTAAGGACTTCAGACTTACTGAACAAATCTTCATTAATTTCGACCAAGTAGCTACCTTCTTATAGAACTTTCGAGCATAAGATATATACCTATATCAAAACCCACATTCCAATTTTGTCTATATCTTCAAGAAAATACCCCTTAAAGAATGAAGACACACACTCTTGCTCCCATTATTTTCTCCCTTTTTTTTTTTTTTTTTTTTTTTTTTGGAAGGCAAGGATAAATGCCTGAAAGGTCCGGACCGCTGATGGGGCTTATCTGATGGGGACTCCATTTAGTCCACAATGGCCACCCCCATGATGACCAGAGTGATTCATACTTTGAAGCATCCAAACCCTTTGAGAAAATGCTGGCTAGCGATCTTTTAGACATAAAACAAGATAAATGATTTTGTCCTCAACCATGTTCCGACGTAGTGGTGCCCTATGTCAATCTACTTGGTTCTCGAATGTCAACCGGATTTTTCGAGATATTGATATCACCGGTTGTCATAGTAGAGAGTGTTAGACTTCTCCAAAGTCTCCTACAGGTCTTTAAGAATATTTTTCATCCAAATGAGTTGTGTGCATCCACTACCAATTGCTATGTTTTCACCTTATCAGGAAAGTGATATGCGCCTATTTTTGTTGAATTAAGACACAAGCTGTTTCAAGGAAGAAACACCCACCGTATACTCTTTTGTCATCCGAAGCCTAACCCTATAAATGTCACAATATCCTACTAGGCTACACTCTGGTGTCTCAAAATTCAGAGCACTATAGGGCCGCTATTTCACCGACACATTTGATAATCTTCTGATCGCTAGAAGATGACTATCCTTTGGGCTTGCTTATCTCCTCACAAACCTCGATGCTATAACAACATTCGTTTGGACGACTTGTAGTCAAGTACAACAAGCTTCCAATCATGCTTTTATAGTGAGTCAGATCACCTATTCCTTGCTTCATCTTTAGTAATCTTGTCGCGGGTCCCTATCGAGGTCCTTTTCGATGTTTTGTTATACCAAGTCTGAAACTCAATCGACCAGGTTCTTAGCATATTTTTCCTATGAGATAAAAATCCATGAGTTCATTTGTTGTACTCAAGACAGTAAAGTATGTAAGTTCTCCGACTAAGCCTATTTTTAAATTTTGTGCCTATGTGTCTTACAAACTTTTCCACTGTGTGTTGGGATGTGGACTCCAAATACTATGTCACCCACAAATATTTGAAGGGCAATTACTTGCTTTGACTTTTTTGAGTGAAGAGAGTACTACCCACTCCTCGCAACCACATTTTAGAGGTATCTCGTGAGTTCATACAAAGCCCTAGAGCTTGTTTTAGCCTATAGAGATCATTTTTTAGTTTGTAAACATGATTGATAAGAAGATCTTCAAACCCTTTAGGTTAAGATACAAAACACTTCTTCATGTAGATACCATTTAAAAGCACTTTGACACCAATTTGATAAATTTTGAACTCTGAGTGTGTAAGCAAATGCCAATGGCAGAAGATTTGACTCAAGTGGCTACTGTGCAAATGTCCCATCAAATCTAATTCTCTCACTTGAGGTATCCTGAGCAAACCACACAAGCTTTGTTTCTAGTGATGTTTCCTTCAACTCCATTTTGTTCTTTGAAGATCCACTTGGTCCCAATTATATTTGCATATTAGTAGCTTTGGAACTAAATTCTAAACCTTCATTATGTCCGAATTATGATAGCTCCTTTGATACCGGATCTTTTTGGTTAAATTGTGGAGGTGTAGCAGCCAAGGCTAATGCATATCATTTCTTTGTGGATTACCTTGGGAACGCCCCTCGTCCGAACACTCACTCTAGATCTCCCAAAATATCAATGGTGGATGGTTTTTATGAATCTTCTTAGAGTGCTCTCGAACCTGGATGTCAGAGTGTTCAGCATTATTATGGTCATCCTGTTATTGTAGGGAGTCCTCTGTTGTCCGGACATCAGCTATAACGGAGTGCTCAACGGATGGTGGAGCATCTTGACTGTTGAGAGTCTTCTACTTCCAAGTATTGACACCATAGGAGGATCTTCTGTCTAGATGTTTCACTCGATTGAAGATAATCATCAACTTGAAAAGATTAGTTGATTCTCTATCACAAATTTGGTTATTTATTGTACAATCTCTATAAGTTAATGTACTCTGTTTGTGTAGTAACTAGAAAGACACCTTCATCCCTCTTACATTGAACTTCCTCTTCTTGGTTCCCTGTCATTTAGGATGTGGCACGGACTACCAAATTTATAAAGATGTTTCATATGATGTTTTGAGAGTTCCTAGATAGATTCTATTTGAGATGTAGCATGTTGTATTTATTGCTTCTGCCCAAAATTTAGTTGGGACACTCTTGGCTTTTAACATGACTCCGGCCATTTCTTGCAGATTTCTTTTCTTTTTTTCAACTACTCTATTTTGTTATGGATTTTTAAGTGCTAAGAACTCATGTTCTACACTATTCTTCTTGTAGAAATTTTCAAACAAGGTTTTCAATTCTTACTACAGATAACCTCATTCTACTTTATCTTTAGGAGTTTGTTGTTGTGCTCCTGTCTACTTCCTTGGGTTACGCTTATTCAAATGCTTCCAAATTCTTCGATTTGGTTCGGCGAAATTTACCCAAGTGAACCAAGAGAAGTCATCTACACATACATATACATACCTTTTTCCAACAATGCTCTTTATTTGCATGGGTTTCATTATATCCATGTGGACCAATTCCATAACTCTGGTAGTAGAGCCTAGTTGAGACTCCGTGAGGTGTCTCGAACTTTGTTTCTCCTAGTTGTCATGGTCCACATTCTTTAGGTTCTCCTCAGATTTGGGATCCCCCCGATAGTTTTCACAAAGAATTGTATTTCGTAGGGTCATATGGCTCATATGTCCCATTCATTTGTGCCAAAGGTTAGTTTCGCTTTTGAACTATGTAGGCCATGCATGTGCTCGCACTCTGCAGTAGATAAGTAGTTTTTAATACATGTTCTAATAGTCGACACAGTTACAACCCTATTTTAATACGTCGTTGTTCTGCGAGCTGCCGTCCCCTCCCTCGTACACCTTCGTATTTCGAGCAGCGGGATCCTTCGACAAGGTGAGCAATGCCTGCAGGTGATACCTCCTTACATGTTGGGCTTCCTCATCTAAGTGCACATGTCATGGCAAAAATACACTCGTTAAATACATGATCCTACTGGTCGTCTACATGCCCACAAGTCTCGAGTTCCTACATCGACATTATTTGTTAAATGCTAGTAAAAAATACAGCTTAAAAATGCTTTTTGTTCTCGAACTACTACCGAGCTCTCAGAAATTTATTGACAACCCTCTGAGTAGTGAATCCGCTGGATAACCCTCCCAACAACTACAATGGCCCCTCCACATGAATTGTTGTACCTTTACACAATTCTCCGAAGATCTCTGTAGAAATTCCTTCAAATATTTTTATTTTCTTTCTTCATGTCATGCACCTACTCCCAATATTCTAGGTGCCTCAAAGGCATATGGAATGCATTGTTAATTCCAAATAACTCTTGCTAATATATGAAACATGTATATACTAACATAAATCATGTTATTCAATTTGCAACCAATAACACAAAAATTAGCTCAATGGGCTAATTGACCAATCAAGTAATTCATTTTGAATCACCCAAAGCACACAAAATCACACAACAAAATCACGTGAATAGTAAAACCCTCGAGTCGGCACTGTTCACGGCCACACAATAGGGATTTTCTCCACTCGGTTCAAATGTTTTGAGACCGAAATTAGGACTAAATCAAGCCTCAGAATATCCTTAACACTTCACATGGCCCTTAGCCAAAGAATAACATAAGTAGGAAATGATCCCTACCTCTTGGAGTTGTCGGAACTCCACCATATCGGTGTCCACGCGTAGCCCTCACCGCGTAGACCGACTTTGCTTCTTGCTACATCGAGAACCGATGGTCCGAACGACAGGAAATCAAGAGAGAAGGCACACTTTCCCCCAACCGAAACACCAACCTACTCGCCCATTTCCAAATCTCTACTCGCATCGCTTTGTCTTCAAATCGTGGAGAAGAAGACTATTCCTTTGTCTTATCTCTATTAAACTTTTCAAAATTTCATCCATGTCCCTTTTCATTTAACTATTTGACAAATGGCTTAATCTAACCAATTAATCTCCATCCTCTGTAAGACCCGAGAAAATTCCAAATTTCTAAAAAAGGGTAAAACGGTAATTTCGGTCAAAATCCGAAATTTTTCTAGATCTCGGATGATGAAACGGATTTCACCTTTGGAATCATCTTACGAAATCTAGCTACCACGTCGAATTTTGTCGAATTCCGAGATAGTCGGAATTTCACATTTTTCGAGGCACCGGGTGTCGAGTGCCTTAAAACAACTTGTGAAAGACATGTGATGTGACAAAAGTCACCTATTATATGTACTCATGTGACACATGTTGCATGATTAGTGAGATGATGGGAATGAATGGCTTAGATTAAGCCATGTGTCAAAAGTCACTTAAGAGGGACAAGATAGGAATTAATGGAAATGTTGACAGTCAAGACAAAACATGAATAGTTTTCTTATTCAATTAAAGAAGAAAACGTGCGTATGAGACAAAATCATGCAGTGGGTTGTGGATTTGAGTTTTAGAGAGAGAGAGCTACTTCTCTCTAGATTTCCGGCCGTTTGGACCGTCGGTTCTCAACGGAGCAAGAAGTAAAGTCGATCTACGCGGTGAGGGCTACGCGTGGACACCGATTTGGTGGAGTTTCAACAACTCCAAGAGGTAGGGATCGTTTCCTACTTGTGTTATTCTTTGGCTAAGAGCCATGTAAATGGTTAGGAATATTATGAGGCTTAATTTAGCCGTAATTTTGGTCTCAAAACATTTGAACCGAGTGTGGAGAAAATTCCTACTTAGGTAGGGCTGAATGTAGTACTAATCCGAGGGTTTTACTGTTCACGTGATTTTTGGTGTGATTTTTGTGTTGTTGAGTGATTCAAAATGAATTGCTTGTAATTGTTAATTAGCCCATGTGAGCTAATTTTGGTGTTATTGATGTGAATTTAATAATAAGAATTGTGTGAATTAATTATGTTAATATATACATGTTTTATATATTAGCATGAATATTTTGGGATTGGCATAATGCATTCCATATGCACTGGGGCACCCTAGAATATTAGGAGTGAGTGCATGACACGAAAATGAAAAAAAAAAAATTTGTTTATGAAAGGAATTTCGACGGAAGATTTTCTGGAGAATTGTGTTGGGAGATTGTCCAACAATTCACTTCGGAGGGGCCCATGAATTGTTTTGGAGGGTTATCCAAATGTATTCCGCCAAAGGGTAGTCCAATATATTTACCATCTTGTAGTAAGTTTCTAGAACAAAAAAGCTTTTGTTTTGAAAACTGTGATTTTACTCGCATTTGGCTTAGGCATGTGTGAGGGAGTCGGTTATGACTCGAGACATAGGATTAGGCATGTAGACATTCAAGTAGGATCATGTATTTACTTGAGTGTGATTGTTTTCCATGACATGTGCACTTAGGTGGGGAGTAACTCACGTATGAAATTATCACTACTGGGCTTTGCTCACCATGTCGAGGGATCACTATTTCAGGTACAGGGAGTGTACAAGAGGACGGTGCTCACTAGAGGCCACGTTTAGAAAAAAGCCGGGTTGTGGCTTTGGTAGAGACTTTTGTATAACATGTATTAGAAATTGTACATTTTAATATATGTTGAATTAAGAGTGATTTATTAACTCTTGAACTATGGTAATATAGTTGATGTATTTTGTGAGTATTGATGCAGGGGCCCAAGTGGCCAATTATTTTACTCGCATGTGGACCCGGTGTGGTCATTGTAAACTGTTTGGGAGATATCAGATGGGTAGAGCTCCCTGCATAAAGAGACTCCTCGCCAATTTTCGTGAGTGGTGTTAGGTTACCCGACATCCACGAGTATTCCGTAGGTTGACGGGTTGTCAATGGACCCCCGGGTTTTGGGGCGTCACATCCTTTCTCTAATCATGCAACATGTGTCACATGAGCACATGTAATAGGTGACTTTTGTCACATCACATGTCTTTCACAAGCCGTTTTACAGCACCTAACACCCGGTACCTCGAAAAATGTGAAATTTCGACTATCTTGGAATTCGACAAAATTTGACGTGGTAGCTAGATTTCGCGAAATGATTCCAACGGTGAAGTCCGTTTCATCATTCGAGATTTAGAAAAATTTCGGATTTTGACCGAAATACCATTTGACCCTTTTCGTAGTAACAAAACAAAAAGGGGAAAATTAAGGAATGAATTGAAAATGAAAGAAGTTAAGAAGAAACAAAGTATAACCTCAGAGGTTTGATCGAAAGAAGAGTAGACTCTCTAGTTCTTCATATCAAGAAGGTTATCATTTCTCCTTCCACTTTTCAAAATTCACGTAAGAAGAAAATGGTGATGAAAAATATGGATAATAAGAAAAGAAAATCATTTTAATAGAGATTTATTACTCAAGAAAAACCCCATAAACTCCATTCATCAGTCCATGGCTCCTTCTTCTTGCCTTACATGCCTCCTCAAAACCATAAAATGACCCTCTACTTGCATAAAGAAATCCCGTTTTTTATACCTCATAAAACATTTGGCAGTCATTTGAATGGGGACTCAACAAATATAAATACTAAGTTAATTTATTATTTAATAAATTGAATTTTTTTATGATTAAACATTAAATTAAAAATATTGGGCCATTTTAAATCTTATTCAATAAAATTAATTAAAATGAAATAAAACCAAATTATTAATATTTTATTTTTATTAAGCAATTTTTCAACTAAAAATGATAATAGTTTTTTGTAATCTAAATGTGAAAAAAAGTAAATAATAAAATTTAAAAATTAAAATATAATCAAAGATAAGGATAAAATATAAATAAGTAGTTCATATTCATAATTATAATTAATTAAATAAATTTGAAAATATAATGAGATATAAGGATAAAATATTTTAAATCAATATCTAACTTGATAAAATAATATTATTTTAAATATCCAATACTAATGTATTTTCTATAAATATTATTATTTGCAAATAATATATTTTAATAGCTATAGTTATTTTATATATTAAATTTATTGAATAAATTTAATTAATTTATAATACATATTTGATCAATTCCATTTTAAATAAGAATATTTATAATAATTTATTATCAAAGCAGAATATTAATTTGCTAAAATAATATTAGAAATATAAAATAAAATATTAATTTTAAAAAACAATAAGGAAGTTGTCTATAAAATAATCTAAAAAAAAATTTGAAAATAATATGAGTTCCATGATAAAATAAGAATACTATTTTTTTATAAACAACAAAATAAGAATAGTATTAATAATTAATATATTATATGTTACTCAATGACACTTTAGAAAAGCGTTAAGGTTTATAATTAATTTTATGACACTCTTAATAACTGTCATTCTATATTGATCTACCTTTATTAGATAATGACACATTAAAAAACCATCAAGGTTTACAATTAATTTTATGACGCTCGAAATAAGTGTCATTATATACACATTTACCTTCATCAGATAATTACGCTTCTTATACATGTCATCAATACAAAAATATTACACTCGATAATGATGTTTCTAAAAAGCGTCAATTAATATAATATTCTTACCAAATTAATGATGCTTTTTGAAAGCATCAAGTAATCAAACGTAGTCGTTTTATCTACATTGGCTGAATGTTCGAACTAAAAATAGTAATAATCTAACAAGAATGAGCAATGATAAATGAAGAACTTCTCAACCATAAAATAGGACGCTTAGATATTACTCCTTCCACAGATAAAATAGGGATAAAATATATCAATTGTATGAAAAACCATCACCCTATGAAATTATGAGTGGAAAGGTATTTGGAATAACCTATAAACCCTTGAGCTTTCCAAAAAACAGGCCCATAAATAAACCCTAAATTTTCTCATTTCCTAATTGACAGACTCCAACCTGCATACCCTCCTGTGATTTCCATGGGTCCCGCGAATGAATTCCCCACTCGTATAATCCCTAGGGAAGATAATATGAACTCCACTCTTTAAGGAGGGAAGTAAACACATGCATTAATGTAATATCCCAATTATATATAAAAGACCCACTACATATATAGATAAGGACCCTATAAAGTTTGATAATGGTCGTGAGCATTCTAAGAGTATTTATGAATTTAGAAGTACAAGTAGAGATGAATAAGTCCAATACAACAAAAACAAAACAGATAGATGCGATAGTGTACGGCAGCTGTACGGGAAGAGCGGTGTCGAATTTGGCGCGAAATAAGCCCTACGAACTGTATGGACCTAGGGAACGGATTTAAAACAATAATGTGAGATAATAAATCTCAATGAGTGGCATAGTTTATAAGGAAAATAACATTATTTTTATTTGCAAAGATTTCTTCTCTCAAAACCTCCCGTCCACTCTTTTAAAGTTTCCCCGTTTAGAAACATTTCACAAAACCCAACTTTACCCCAAGTCCAACACATGTAAATCATGCTCAACAATTTAGCCGACACAATGTTAAGAAAACTATAATCTGAACTGTACACAACATAAAGCCAATCATAGCATGTATAGCCACCATGTAATAAGTAACCATGAAATGCACCATAACCATAAGTATTAAAATAGTTATACCATATTCAGAAATCACCAAATATTGCACTCATAACATGTACCCATCATAAACCGCCCAGAAGTCCCACCACGGCAATCGCGGGCAACTAATAAACCTGTGGTTACACCCGGCCATCACGTGGCAACTAATAAACCTCCAGGTAGACCCGGCCATCATATGGCAACTAATAAACCTCCAAGTAGGCCCGACCATCACGTGGCAACTAATAAACCTCCGGTTAAACCCGACCATCACGTGGCAACTAATAAACCTCCGGTTAAACCCGGCCATCACGTGGCAACTAATAAACCTCCGGGTAAACCTGGCCATCACGTGGCACCTAATAAACCTCCGGATAAACCTGGCCATCACGTGGCACCTAATAAACCTCCGGGTGAACCTGTCCATCACGTGGCAACTAATAAAATCGTTCCCTTACTCACATGTACTTTCCCAACAATATCGTATCAGAGTCATTCCACAAAATCTCAAGATCCATTTTTTTTTTAAAACAATAGTTTTTCAAGGTGGTTTACAACCTCAATCCACGTACCCAAAATATTCAAATACCACGGACTCATCCACGAACTTAGTACAACTTCCAAACAGTTCAAATGTTGACAAAATTCACATGAAATGATAACTTGTTTTATATGAGACCGAGTAAACGCTATATTTGTATGCAACCAACCATTTGATCAAAACAGTACATATGTAAAATATTTAATCACAATAGATATATCAACATAATACCCCAAATCATTTAAAAACATATATAACCACTCACAGACTATAGACGCTCAATCTTGTCCTCCCGCAGGATCGTCTCCCGGCTCGGCGTGAGTGCCTGTAATATAAATAAAATACCACTTAGGCTCCAATAATTGAACCAACGACATTGGGATGCCCCTAAGGCCTTAGTGTAATTTTTAACTATGAACTCGCTTAAATTTGACCCCGACAGTCTAATTATACAAAGCAGCTCCTATAGGCCCGAGCACTCAAAATTGAGGCTTTTGTCCGAGCCACTTCAAAATTGAACAAATTCAATAATTCATAAACATCCACCCACTAATCCAACTCCAATTTTGCCTAATCACCAATCGGGTACTGGATTTTAGTCCAAACTTCTGTAATTACCCGAAATGACCCAAAATGGAAAAACCAAACAAACGATGTCCAAAAATTCACAAACCATATATCAATGGAAAGCCCAAGAGACTGTGAACCCATCGCATTCATTACCTTGGTCCAACAGTTGTTGTGGTGGCCAAAAAACTCGATCCAATAGTCGGCCAACTTTGTTTTCGTCGTAACTTTCAAACGGTAAGGAATCTGCAAAAAGGGGGCCTTGGAAATGAGTTTAGAGGGTCCAAAAATGGTGGGAGGGAGGTATGGGTTAGCCGGAAATGGCCGGAAAGTCAAGAAAAAGTCCTGACCCACTTGCGTCGCGCCGTCGCAGTTAACCGCGCCCGGCAGCGGGCTGGCCGGGCGCAGGCTGCGTGTGGTCGGGCCTGATGCCCCTTTGGTCCAAAACTCCATAGCTCGCAAATGGGTCAAAACGACCCAACTCGGTGTTCACAATTTTGGAGAGTTTTTCTTAGTAAGCTGAGCTCAAGATGGTGTTTTCGGGGGCCAGGTTTCCATTACACCCAAAGTTATGTTTCTATATAGGCCTAGGGTCGCCAGTAAAAACCCTGCATGCGCACTTGGACACTGGTAAAGTGTTGCTATTTGAACTTCTCATAGCCGTAACTTTTTATCCGTAAGTCGGATTGTGACGTTCCGCCCGTCTATGAACTCGTATCGACAAGGCCTACGAAATGGTGCTTTAGTTAACCCAAAACTATTCATCCTCGAAAAAGTCAACTTGGGCCCACATACTAAGTGTTGGTCAAAACTTGGTCAAACTTGGTCAAACGTGTTAAAACTCAGACATTCACATACTGGTCGCTACAACCTACCCCTTAAAGAAAAATTTCATTCACGAAATTCGTATCTGTGTCATGGAAGAGATGAGGTACCTGTCTCGCATTTGGTCCTCCCGCCCTCAGTCGCTCCGACTAGGTGGTTTCCTCCACAGACCCCAGTCACTAAGGATATTGTCTTATTGCGAAGCTCCTTCTCTTCTACCCAGACCGTAGACCGGTTGCTCCTCGAGGATAAGTCATCCTCGCCTCACCTCTCGCGTCTCTCCAACACATGTGAGGGATTCGATATATTTCTGCTGAGCATGAGATGTGGAAAGATTATGGACTCGAGAAAGCTCCTCCGGAAAGTCTAATCTATAAGCCAATGGACCTATCCTCTCAACAATCTCAAAAGGTCCAATGTAGTGAGGACTTAGCTTCCCTCGCTTCCCAAAGCGTACCACGCCCTTCCAAGGAGAGAGCCTAAAAACACTATATCTTCAACCTCAAACTCAAGATCTGGCTTCGCTTGTCCGCATAGCTCTTTGGCTCTATCTTTAGTCGCTTTCAACCGCACAATGATAATATTAACTCATTCCACCGTCAAGCCAGACAATCTCAGGCCTAGTAACTTCCTTTCGCCAGTCTCATTCCAACATAATGGAGTGCGACATTGTTTCCCATACAATGCCTCATAAGGTGACATCTCAATGCTTGAGTGATAGCTGTTGTTATAAGTGAACACTCTGCCAAAGGTAGATATTCATTCCAATGTCCCTTGAATCGCAAAGACGCATGACCTCAACATATCCTCTGTTGTCCGAATAGTCCCTCCGACGCCCATCTGGCCCGAGGGTGAAAAGCCAGACTAAATTTAACCCGACACCTAGCTCCTTCATCAATCTCTTCCAAAACCTCGAGGTGAATCGTGGACTTCATCTGAGATGATCGACACTGGACACCCCATGCAAACTCAATATATGATTTATGAAGAGTTCCACTAGTTTCTGAGGGGAAAACTTCTCACGAATAGGTAGGAAATGTGCGAACTTGGTGAGTCGATCAACTACTACCCAAATGCCGTCATGTCTCCGAGTCAGGAGGAGCCTGAATACAAACTGTGATGTGCTCCCGCTTCCACTGAACGGGTATGGTCAGCAGGTCCGTAAGGCTTCGCCTCCGCTCACGTTGACAACCAAGCACTGGATACATACTCAGCAACCTCTCTTTCATCCCTCGACCACCAATAATATTCCTTCAACGCATTTACATCTTGGTACTAATGGGTGCATAACATAAGCCAAACCGCGGGCTTCCCACATTCGCCTCTTTTAACTTCTTCACCTGGAACACAAAGTCTATAACTAATCACCAAGGTCTATCACTAATAGAAAACTGACCTGCTCCCTTCGACCTTCCTTCTCATGCTCATCAAATAGGGATCTTCTAGTTATGCTCGAGAATTTGATCTACAAGTATCTGGCCGTAGTTGGAAGCTAGCAAAAAAGCTCTAAACATGCATCCCCAACTCAACACCCAATCCTCGCAAATTCACCATCAATGGAAGTTGTATGGTCTCGCATATACCAAAGCACTGTGAGATCTCCCGCTCAAGGCGCCCGCCACTACATTCGCCTTACCCGATGGTAAATAGTGCAATCATAATCCTTAAGTAACTCCATCCACCTTTGCCTAAGCTAACTCTTCGGTAAACAAATACGGCGGCTCTTATGGTTTAAATATCTGGGCACGTCACTTACAAGTAATGCCCAGCGCCTTCACGCGAAAAATTACCGTATAAGTTCCAAGTCATGGGTAGGATAATTCAGCTCGTGTTTCTTCAACTGTCTGGAAGCATACGCAACAACCCTCTTATGTTGCATCAACACGCAACCTAAACCCCATACTTAAGCATCGTCAGAAACCTCGAACTCCCTCGCCGTCTCTACGGGCCGATGTTAACCTTCCTTCAGTTTGGAAGCTCTCACACCCGTCGTACCCACTCCAAACTTAACTCCTTTCCGGGTCAACCCATGAAGTGGTCCCGCTTATCTTTGAGAACCCTTCAAATGAACCTACTTAATGGCTCCCCGCTAATCCTGGGGAAACTCCGCGACTCGTCACCGTAGTCGGGTCGCTCCCACTTGCCACTACTCACTTCCCGAAAGATCCACACAAATGCCATCAGCAGAAACTACATGTCCGAGAAACCCCACTCGGCCCAACCAAAATTCACATTTGCTGATCTTGGCATACAACTGGTATTGCCTTAAAGTCTGCAACACCAAACCCAAATGTCTCTCATGTTCCAACTCGCTCCTCGAGTACACCAAGATATCGTCAATGAAGACAATGACAAACCGATCTAAGTATGGACGGAAAACTCGGTTCATTAAATCCATGAAGTTAATGGGCATTGGTGAGAGTCCGAAGACATCACTAGGAAACTCATAACGCCCATATCTCGCTCAATGTCGCTCGGGAATGTCCGATTCCCTAATCCTTAACTGATGGTACCCTGACCTCAAGTCCATCTTGGAGAACACTCTTGCACCATGGAGCTGATCAAATAGGTCATCAATCCGAGGCAAAGGATATTGGTTACGAATGGTGACCTTATTCAACTGTCTGTAGTCTATACACAACCTCTAAGTGCCATCGTGTTAAGAACTATATTCCAAGAATAAATGAAACATAAATCAATTTCAAGGATAAGGTTAGAAGGTATATTAAAAATCGGGATGAGTCAGACAAAGAATGTACAACCCTAAGGAATTTAGAAACCTAGAGCTCCTCGATACTGCCGACAGATCGACCGATACCCTCCCAGGATTTCCCGGGTGGTCCCGCCTAGTAAAGTCCCACTGTACAATCCCTAAGGAAGATACGGTGGAACTCTACTTTAAGGAGGGAAGTAAACACATGCATTAATGTAATATCCCAATTATATATAAAAGACCCACTACATATATAGATAAGGACCCATAAAGTTTGATACGAATATCAGAGCATTCTAAGAGTATTTGTGAATTTAGAGGTACAAGTAGAGATGAATAAGTCCAATACAACAAAAACAAAACAGATAGATGCGATAGTGTACGGCAGCTGTGACGGGAAGAGCGGTGTCGAATCTGGCGCGAAATAAGCCCTACGAACTGTCTGGACCTAGGGAACGGATTTAAAACAATAATGTGAGATAATAAATCTCAGTGAGTGGCATAGTTTATAAGGAAAATAACATTCTTTTTATTTGCAAAGATTTCTTCTCTCAAAACCTCCCGTCCACTCTTTTAAAGTTTCTAGAAACATTTCACAAAACCTAACTTCTACCTCTAAGTCCAACACATGTAAATCATGCTCAACAATTTAGCCTGACACAATGTTAAGAAAACTATAATCGAACTCGTATACAACATAAAGCCAATCATAGCATGTATAGCCACCATGTATGCAACCATGAAATGCACCATAACCATAAGTATTAAAATAGTTATACCATATTCGTAAATCACAATGCATTCATAACATGTACCCATCGCTAAACCGTCTGCAAGTCTCTACCTCACGACACCGTGGCAACTAATAAAACCCGTGGTTACACCCGCCATCACGCGGCAAATTAATAAACCTCCAGTGTAATTCCGGCCACGTATGGCAAATCTAATAAACCTCCAAGCAGTCTCGACCATCATGTGGCAACTAATAAACCTCCGGCAACCCGACCATCACGTGGCACCACAACCTCCGGCTAAACCCGGGCCATCACGTGGCACCACAGCAAACCAAACCCGCCATCATGCAATCAACAAACCTCCTGAGAACCGCCATCACGCACCAAATAAACCGTGAACCTGGCCCATCACGTGGCAACCACAAAATCGCTCCTTACCACATGTAACAACAATATCGTGACGTGAGTCATTCCACAAAATCTCAAGATCCATTTTTTTTAAAACAATAGTTTTTCAAGGTGGTTTACAACCTCAATCCACGTACTCCAAAGATTCAAATACCACTTGGACTCATCCACTCTAATCCAAGACAACTTCCAAACAAATTTCAAATGTTGACAAAATTCACATGAAATGATAACTCGTTTATATGAGACCACACCACATTTGTATGCAACCAACCATTTATCAAAATGAAGACATATGTAAAATATTTTAATCACAATAGATATATCAACATAATACCCCCAAAATCATTTAAAAACATATATAACCACCACGCACTATAGACGTCGCCTTGTCCTCCCGTTAGGATCGTCTCCTAGCTTCTACAAGGAGGCCCGTAATATAAATAAAATACCACCTTGTGCTCCAACACTGAACCAACGAGACATCGATGCCCCAAGGCCTAGGTAATTTTTAGAACTATGAACTCCCGCTTAAATTTGACTCTACAGCCCACTATACAAGCAGCCCTATGTGCCCGATACTCAAAATTGAGGCTTTTTGCCCTGAGCCACTCTCTCAAAATCAATGCACCCAATAATTCATAAAATGATCTAATTCCACTAATCCAACTCCACTTTGCCTAACTCGACCAATCGGGTACTCAGCCTTAGTCCAAACTTCTTAATTGTTCAAATGACCCAAAAAATGAAACCAACCAAACGATGTCCAAAATTCACAAACCATATATCAATGGAAAGCCTAAAGAGACCGTGAACTCATCAAGACTATTACCTTGGTCCAACAAACTTACCGTGGTGGCCAAAAACTCGATCCAATAGCCTACCAACTTGTTTTCTGGGCGTAACTTCAAACCTTATGAATCCGCAAAGGCCTTGGAAATGAGTTTAGAGGTCCCAAAATGGTGGGAGGGAGGTATAGGTTAGCCTGAAATGGCCGGAAGTCAAGAAAAGTCCGGTGACCCACGGTGGCCGCCGCTCGCAGCCAACCGGCGCTCCCAGCTACCGGCCGGCCGTCGTGTGGTCGGCCTAGATGCCTTTCGTCCAAAACTCAATGTACTTCGCAAATGGGTCAAACGACCCAACCTGTTCACACTGGGAGAGTTTTCTTAGTGTTTCGAGCTCAAGATGGTGTTTGGGGCTGTGGTTTCATCGGCACCCAAAGCGTGTTTATATGTGGCCTGTGTGGTCGCTTCTGCGTGAAAACCCCGCATGCACTCTGACACTCCAGAAAGCCACGGGCCGATTGAACTTCTCATACCAGAACTTTATCCGTGAAGCCTGATTACAGGACGCTCCGCCCGTCTATATGAACTCATATCGACAAGGCCTACGTAAATGGTGCTTTAGTTAACCCAAACTATTCATCCTCGAAAAGTCAACTTGGGCCCATACTAAGTGTTGGTCAAAACTTTGGTCAAACTTGGTCAAACGTGTTAAAAACTCAGACATTTGATACGTCGCTACAACCTACCCCTTAAAGAAAAAATTTTGTCCACGAACCTACCTCGTGGTCATGGAAGATTCAGGGTACCGCCCGCATTCGTCCTCCCGCTCTCAGTCGCTCTCGACTAGGTGGTTTCTCCACACTTTCACTAAGGATATTGTCTTGTTGCTAAGCCCTTCTCTCTACCCGTGACCGCGACCGGTCACCCTCGTAGGATGTCATCCTCGCCACCTCTCGCCTCCAACACATGTGAGGGATCCGGGATATACTTGCGAGCATGGAGATGGAAACATTATGACTCGAAAGCTCCTCCGGCAAGTCTAATCTATAAGCCACTGGACCTATCCTCTCAACAATCTCAAAAGGTCCAATGTAGCGAGGACTTAGCTTCCCTCGCTTCCCAAAGCGTACCACGCCCTTCCAAGGAGAGAGCTTCAAAAACACTCGATCTTCAACCTCAAACTCAAGATCTTTCCTTCGCTTGTCCGCAGATAGCTCTTGCCTATCTTGAGTCGCTTCAACTCCGGCACGATAATATTAACCTTGTCCACTGCCGTTTGTACAATCTCGTGGCCTAGTAACTCTCTTTCGCTGCCTCATTCCAACATAATGGAGTGCGACATCCTTTCCCATACAATGCCTCATATAAGGTGACATCTCAATGCTTGAGTGATAGATGTTGTTATAAGTGAATTCCGCCAAAGGTAGATATTCATTCCAATGTCCCTTGAATCCCAGTGACGCACGACCAACATATCCCTCTCTGGGCGCCCGATCACCCCTCCGATCGCCCCACCTGGGCCCGGCGCGAAAGCGGCACTCAAATTTAACCTGACACCTAGCTCCTTCATCAATCTCTTCCAAAACCTCGAGGTGAATCGTGGATCTCTATCGGAGATGATCGACACTGGCACCCCATGCAAACTCAATATATGATTTATGAAGAGTTCCACTAGTTTCTGAGGGGAAAACTTCTCACGAATAGGTAGGAAATGTGCGAACTTGGTGAGTCGATCAACTACTACCTAAATGTCGCCATGTTCCCGAAGCCATGGAGGGAGCTTTGAATACAAAATCCGCTTGTGATGTGCCCCGCTTCCATTCGAATGGGTAAGGGTTTGTAAGTCCGTATACTTTCGTCTCTCTCATCTTACTTGTTGACAAACTACACTCGATACATACTCAAGAACCTCTTTTTCATCCCCTCGACCACCAATAATATTCCTTCAACGTAATACATCTTTGGTACTACCGGTGCATAACATAAGCCAAACTATGGCTTCCCCCACACCGGCCTTTAACTCTTCACCGAACACAAAGTTCATAACCAATCACCAAGCTCCATGCCTCTAATAGAAAATCCGACTGTTCCCCTTCTTCGACCTTTCCTTCTCATGCTCATCAAATAGGGATCTTCTAGTTATGCCTCGAGAATTTGATCTACAAGTATCGGTCGTAGTTGGAAGCTAGCAAAAAGTGCCCGAAACATGCATCCCCAACTCAACACCCACTCGCACTTCGACCATCAATGGAAGTCAGATGGTCTCGTGATATAAGCCAAAGAGCCTGTAGACTTCCTGCTCAAGGCGTCCGCCACTACATTCGCCTTACCTGGATGGTAGTCAATAGTGCAATCATAATCCTTAAGTAACTCCATCCACCTCCTTTGCCTTAAGTTTAACTCTTTCTGGGTAAACAAATATTTAAGGCTCTTATGGTCGGTAAATATCTCAAATGTCACCCGCATGTTGGTAATGCCTCCACGCCTTCACATGGGGGTACCATCGCAGTAGTTCCAAGTCATGGGTAGGATAATTCAGCTCGTGTTTCTTCAACTGTCTGGAAGCATACGCTACAACTCTCTTATGTTGCATCAACACGCAACCTAAACCCCGAGCATGGCATCGTCAGAACCTCGAACCCCCTGCCGTTTCTACGTGGGCTGATGTTAACCTTTCCTTCAGTGTTTGGAAGCTTCCCTCACACCTGTCAATCCACTCAAACTTAACTCCTTTCCTGGTCAACCCATGAAGTGGTCCTGCTATCTTTGAGAACCCTTCAATGAACCTACTAATAATTCGCTAATCCTGGGAAATCCCGCACTCACACCGTAGTCAAGGTTCCTAATTTGCCACTACTTACTTCCTGAGCATCCACACAAATGCCATCAGCAGAAACTACATGTCCGAGAAACCCCACTCGGCCCAACCAAAATTCACATTTGCTGAACTTGGCATACAACTGGTATTGCCTTAAAGTCTGCAACACCAAACCCAAATGTCTCTCATGTTCCAACTCGCTTCTCGAGTACACCAAGATATCGTCGATGAAGACAATGACAAACCGATCTAAGTATGGACGGAAAACTCTGGCTCATTAAATCCATGAAAGTTACTGGGTATCAGGAGTCCGAAAAGACATCACTAGAAACTCATAACGCCCATATCTCGCTCTCAATGCCGCCTGGGAATGTCCGACTCTCTAATCCTAATCGATGAAACACTCAACTTGTCCACTGGAGAACACTCTCGCACCATGGAGTCGATCAAATAGGTCATCAACTGAGGCAAAGGATATCGGTTACTAATGGTGACCTTATTCAACTGCCTGTAGTCTATACACAACCTCAAGTGCCATCAGAAGAAGAACTATATATTCCAAGAATAAATGAACATAATCAATTTCAAGGATAAGGTTAGGTGCTGTATACAAAATCGGGATGAGGCCAAAGAATGTACAACCCTAAGGAATTTAGAAAACCTAGAGCTCTCGATACTGTCGACAGATTCATCCCGATACCTCCCAGATTTCCCTGGTCTGCTTAGTAAAGTCCCAATCGCATAAACTTCCTACAAGATACTATGGAACTCTACTTTAAGAGGGAAGTAAACACATGATTAATGTAATATCCCACTATATATAAAATCTACTACATATATGATAAGGACCTATAAAGTTTGATACGAATATCGTGAGCATTCTAAGAGTATTTGTGAACTCAGAAGTACAAGTAGAGATGAATAAGTCCAATACAACAAAACAAAATGTATAGATGCGATGAAAATGCACCAGATCGGGAAGAGCGGTGTCGAATTTGGCGCGAAATGTTCCTACCAACCGTCCTGACCTAGGGAACGGATTTAAACAATAATGTGAGATAATAAATCTCAATGAGGCATAGTTTATAAGTGAAAATAACATTATTTTATTTCAGAAGATTTCTTCTCTCAAAACCTCCCAGCCCACTCTTAAAGTTTCCTCGCTTAGAAACATTTCACAAACCCAACTTTACCCTAAGTCCAACACATAAATCATGCTCAACAATTTAGCCGACACAATGTTGCAAAACTATAATCAATCGTACACAACATAAAGCCAATCATAAAGCATGTATAGCCACCATGTAATAAAGTAACCATGAAATGCACCATAACCATAAGTATTAAAATAGTTATACCATATTCAGAAATCAACAGCGTACCATAACATGTACCCATCATAAACCGTCGGTAAGCCCTACCTCACGACACCGTGGCAACTAATAAACCTGTGGTTACACCCGGCCATCACGTGGCAACTAATAAACCTCCAGGTAGACCCGGCCATCATATGGCAACTAATAAACCTCCAAGTAGGCCCGACCATCACGTGGCAACTAATAAACCTCCAAGCAACCCACCATCACGTGGTTGTTCAATAAACCTCCGGGCAATCCTACCATCACGCGGGCAACTAATAAAACCTCCGTAAACTCCGCCATCACGCGGGCACCTAATAACCGGTGAACTCGCCATCACGTGGCACCACAAATCGTTCCCTTACTCACATGTACTTTCCCAACAATACCTTATCAGAGTAATTCCACAAAATCTCAAGATCCATTTTTTTTTAAAACAATAGTTTTTCAAGGTGGTTTACAACCTCAATCCACGTACCCAAAATATTCAAATACCACAGACTCATCCACGGTAACTCAAGAGACAACTTCCAAACAGTTAAAATGTTGACAAAATTCACATGAAATGATAACTTGTTTTATATGAGACCGATAATCACATTTGTATGCAACCAACCATTTGATCAAAAACAGTACATAAGTAAAATATTTAATCACAATAGATATATCAACATAATAATCTGCAAATCATTTAAAACATATAAAACTTACTCACGTAATTACGACGCCGCTCTTTCCTCATCAAGTAGATCGTCTCCCTATCATCGCGGAGTGTCAGAATATAAATAAAATACCACTCTAGGCTCCACACTGAACCAACGACATGGGATGCCCTAAGGCCTCAAAGTGTAATTTTTAGAACTATGAACCTCGCTAATTCGACCGACAGCCCACTATACAAAGCAGTCTCTATAAGCCCGATACTCAAAATTGGGCTTTTCGCCTGGAGCTAATTTCGAAATTGAACGTCCACACCATAAACATCAAATTCCACTAATCCAACTCCAATTTTGCCTAACTTGACCAATTGGTACTCGATTTTAGTCCAAACTTCTCGGTAATTACCCGAAATGACCTAAAAATGGAAAACCAACCAAACGATGTCCAAAATTCACAAACCATATATCAATGGAAAGCCCAAGAGACCAGGAACTCATCAAGATCATTACCTTTGGTCCAACGCTTGCCGCGGGTGGCTTCCGAAACTCGATCCAACGTTTCGCCAACTTTATTTTCGGTCGTAACTTTCAAACTATGAGGAATCTCGCAAAAGGCCACTAAATGAGTTCAGAGGGTCCAAAATGGTGGAGGGAGTGGTTATCGAAATGGTCTGAAATGGCCGGAAAGTCAAGAAGTCCGACCCACTGCGGTCAGCACGCCCTCGCCGCCCTATCCCGCCATCCAAGAATGGCCACGAAACCCACCCGCATGATCGTCCGAGGTCGCAGGCTTCCCGCCGGGCGCGTGTTGTAGGTGGTCGGCCGAGATGCCTCCTTTGTCTAAAAACTCACTCCGGCCAGAATGGGTCAAAACAACCCAACTCGTTGTTCACGCATTTTGAGAGTTTTCCTGTGGTTTGAGCTCAAGATGGTGTTTTGGGACTAGGCAGTTTCATTTGGCACCCAAAGTTGTGTTTATATAGGGCCTAGGCGTTGTGTAAAAACCCCGTATAGGCTTGACACCGGTAAAGTTGTCAGCTGCTTGAAACATCTCATAGCCGCACTTTATCCGTAAGTCTGATTGCACGCCCGCCTGCATGAACTCGTGACGACAAGGCCACACAATGGTGCTTAGTTAACCCAAAACTGGTTTCATCCGAAAAGTCAACTTGGGCCCACATACTAAGTGTTGGTCAAAACTTGATCAAACTTGGTCAAACGTGTTAAAAACTCGTATTATTTGGTACGGGTCGTTACACTATTCCCTTTACTTTGTTTTTAACTCTTATATATTAAAAAAAAAAAACCCTATTACCATTTATATTCGTAGACTTAGGCAATATCTAAATATTAAATAGCTTAATATACAGACTTATAATTTGCACTCATGCATGGGCTAAGAAACTTCACTCAAGTATATCATATAACTTAATTGGTGCATCAAACCTAATTTACTTATGTGTATAAATTCATGTTCGTTAACTCAAGTAAAGTGCACCAATCAAGCGCAGCAACAATCGCCATCAAACTTCCTCCATTACAAGACGTAGCACTAATCTTAGTTTACATGGCATCTAATTCAACCGCTTGAACCGATTGACGCTCTTCTTAACTAATCGCCCAATAAACGGTTAGAGAAAAGATATGTATTCAATCATAAGGATTAGATCTACCTGGTCTTATAATTACATCATGAAGAGCTTTGATCCATGCACAAATACAATTACATCATTAAGACCTTTCAATCTTGGTCATAACCATCCTTGATTACCAAGGGAAGACAAAATATGGTATATGAAATGAATATATTTAATCAAACATGAATGCATGCAAACTTTACTTAGAGGATGTTTGTTTGCTATCTTTTATTGTAAGCGATTTGTTCCTATTTTTATGACTTATATTGACTTTTTTTTAATGAAAAGCTAAAATATTTGGTTTTTTCTAAAGTCAAAAGAATAAATATAACACTTATATTTACTTTTTAATACTTAATAGAAATAAAACATCACAAAAACAAGGAAATCCAACACTCAACACAATTAAAATATTTATTTTCAAATGTCATGTGAGCACGAGAAATTAGAATCATTCATTATATTCAAAAAATTTGATTGTTAAGGAATATGTCACGTAAAAGCTGAGCACGACCAAAGCAAACAACAATCCATAAAAATCCATTCCCACCTTATAAAACCTATTATTTGATCGAAATTAGTGCCCCATAAAAGTGTTAAAGGGTTAAGGAGAGAAACACAATTTTTCATCAAGATTGTTTCTCAGATCCCTTCAAGAATCTCCAATGGGCAAAGGTATACCTTTTATCTTGTATCGGGAGCATTGTGAAAACTATATCGTTTCAAGGTTCTCGCTATTATATAATAATTATTTGTCATATGGGAATTAAGATTTATTCCATATAACTCAAAGAAACCATGATAATAGTTTTATTTGTGATGGTTTTGTTTTTCTAACAAAAGGTGATAATTGATTTTCAATATAAGAAATAGAAAAATCCAATAAGTGGTATCAGAGCATGATTCAAAACTTATGATTTCCCTATGAAGTTTAGATTATTTTATTGTTTCGCTTATGAAATCAAATTTTAATAAGAATTTAATTTGTTGATGTATTTTCTCCCATATGAATTACAATTATTGCTTATTAGACCCTTAGGATTTTTAATGTTTAATTTTCTTACTATTATTGTAAAGATTTTTTCTTACCCAATTTTATTGGTGAGCATGTATACCTCTGATGTTATTGTGATAAAACTATGTCAATTAAAGTATTATTTTATCAATTTCGTAGATGTTGTACACAGAATGTGTTTTGTGGATAACATATAAAGAATGATTTTCTCGATTCATGAAATTTTGAATCAATTTTTAAGCAATTGGTCACTTTGATTGAGCAATAAGTATGATTTTTGTGGTTATATTTTTTACTTCATTGATAGATATCCATATATGTGTGTGTGAATTGAGGAACATATTTATTCTATATAGTTAAGGAGTCTTGCATCTTCTTGAATGGTGATGCTCAATGATATGTATTCATATACATATATTAATGATAATTGATATGATATATGTGAACATGAATAATAATTTTATGCCAATTATTTAGTTGCATTTAATTGCCAGTATGTCTTTGACCTAATAAATCAAATTCTTTAAATCTTTATGTAGTGATTAGATCCTTTATAAAAGAACCACTTTATCGTGCCATTTAGTTATAAATTTTAAGTGTATTATCTCTTATGCTATGGTAATAGTAATACAACATGAAGGTTATGAGTAATCTTGAGCAAATGATCTATTTATTCTTGGTAATATGTATTGTGAAGGTTTTATGTGACTTAAAATTTTTGCTTAATTTAATATTCATATTATGCATGTTTGGTAATTACCAAAGTGACCAAACTTTCATTTGTTTTTTAATATAAAATTATATAACCTTCATCTAGAATTTATGTCAATATGATATTAATATATGCTTGTTTGTAGCCACTAAAATGGATTGAATTTTAATGTTTTAATATTGAATTATTTATATTATACAATTGAATTCACTTTTATGAATGATTCATTAGCCACCAAAAATGACTCAACCCTAAGTTTTATCTATATCCAATTGTATAATATTATAATTGATTGCCTAACATGAAATGCTTATAAATATGGTGATATAATGTCATAGAATTTGATTTGAATTGTTAGTGAATTGTTACAATTTCATTAAAGGTCTTGTTATTAGATTCATTATATGAATTATTATGGATAATTTCATTAATAATATGACGCAAATTGACACTTATAGGATTTTGAGGTGTAATCTATATAAATCTAAATGAAACTCACTATGTGAGATTCCTATTCTATGATGGTTATGATAATATTATAGGTTTACCAACAAATGTATGTTAATTTTATTGATTTATAACAACATGATGTTTGTGGCTGATTAGTATATTAGTCTTGTAGGAGCATATGTCACTTATACATATTATGAATTATACTAAAGGGTTTGATAATCACCTCTAATGAAGTGAATATTGTTAACTACAATATTTGAAATTTATATAATGTGAAGTTCATTAGTCACCAAAACAATAACTGATCGTTCCATGAATTTCAAATTAAGAAATATGTAAAATATTGTTCATTCGAATATTTTGAAATTCATATAATGTAAAGTTCTATGTTACCAAAGTAATAAACATGAATGCTCCATGAATTTCCAAATTAAGAAATATGTAAAATATTGTTCGATTAGAATATTTTGAAATTATATAATGTAAAGTTCAAGAACAAAGTGGCCGAACTTGAATGTTCCAAGAATTTCAAATTGAGGAATATGTAAAATATCAGCGATTGAAGTAATTTGAATTATACGATAGTTTGTTAGTCACCAAAGTGGCCAAACTTGAATGTTTCAAGAATTTAAATAAGAAATATACTCATGCTATTCAATTACCTATTCTTTATGGATGTCTTAAGTACTTGATAAACGAGTATAATAGTTCGTGGTTATAAGTGATATTTAAGAATTCACCCAAAGTAAATCTATCCATCTATAATTAATTAACATGATGAGATAAGACATCTCCTATGATTTTGTTAGACTATATTTGTACATCCAAAGATTACAAGTGTAGTTCTAACATGAACTATGAATAATATCCATTAAAGAAATATAAACACAAAGTAATTGAAAGTATTATATTGTAACATCTACCCAAGGGAGAGTCAGGTATATATGTATCATTTTGAAATTATCTGTTTCAAATTGATTATGGTTTTTAAGCTACGCTTATCAAGTTTAATCATAAAGACATGATATCTTATGTTACATTATTGTCATATGATTCTAATTATTTAGCAATAATAATTTTATGTAGCTCCTCCGAATTTAAAATTACCTTGATTGAGGGGGTTGACTAGTATCATCCCAAAATTTGATGATACGAGGAAACAAGTCATTTATAGATGATAAACTGGCAATACTAAATATCTTGGGAATGATATAGTTTTTAATTTTATCTATCAAAGATAGACATCTCAAGTAATATGAGATATGGTTGAAAGTGGAAACAAGTTCATTGATGAAAATGCATTTTCCTTGAAGAATTACAAATAGGTCAATGATTAGGCTTATAAGAGATATGAATGAACTAATTAAAGAAATGATTCTACGAAATCACTGTATCTCCATAAAAGAAAACTCGAATGGTTGGGCATCATACTATTGAAAATTTATGGATATTTATAGGATTGCCCAAAGTAAGTTTTTGAAAGACTCTAAGTTATGGCTGGTTATTGATCAACAAAAAGAAAGCATAAATACAAGAGAGTCTTTTGGGTATCAGGAGGTGTCAAACTGGTAAGAAAAAGAAAAATTAAAATAATAGTTAAGTTTTGTTCTTTGTATGATTTATGTCATATTTACTAGAGTTTATTTTAAAATGATTGGTTTTAATGGTAATGATTTTATTTCTAATAAGGATGAGAAGTATTTATGTGCAAAATAATTCTAATGATTTATAATGTTTGGATTTAAATTTAAAGTTGGGTATGATTTATGCTTTACTCATTTATGACTACAATTACACTTATGTGGCTAAAACATGAAGTTAGTTTTAGTAACCAAAGTCTTTGTACACTTGATACTTATTATATCAATAATAATTGTGATGTATTTTAATGTTACTTAATGAGTATAAGTATGTGTTACTAGCTTAAAGAATATAGATTTACAACCTAAACTAATAAAGCCCTAGAAAATTAGAAATTTTCAGAAAATGGCATAATAATAATAATAATTATAATAAATTGCCATAATGGTTCAGTGGAAGCCTGAAAATTTATGGATCTCAAATGACTAAACTGACTCCACCGCTGGGATTCGCCTCGTGAAATCAGTTACCTAGAAATTTTTCGAATTCTCGAGACAGCCTGGATTTTTCAATGATTCACATAACGGGCGCCTAGTGACTCTTAAGGACAAGATTTTTACGAGAATCTCGAGAGTTAGGAAATAACTCAAGGTAAGTTCATTTAAAATAAATTGAACTTGAATCAGGACGAAATAAATTATTTCCGAGCAAAAACGAACCCGATCAAGGGGGGACACGTGGCGCGACGTGAGCCATGGAATCCAAAGCATAAAAGGAGAAAAAAAAAATCTCATTTGGAGGATCTCCCATTTTTGGGTTGGAGAAAAACGTGAGAGGTAGAGTGAGAGAAAAGAAAAAAAAATGAAAACTTATTTCTTTGATCCACAGAGTTCCATCGGTCAGAATTCGTAGGGCTAGGAACGAAAGTTCATCTACTCAACGAGGGCTACGTGTGGGTACCAAAAACACAGGATTTCGCTGAGGATCTGCCGAGGAGTTCGGGAAATCAAAGGTTTCGGTTTAGAAGTGCCCATAGGACTTCCTAGAGTTTCTTCTACACCTAGAGTGTAGGATCCTTCCTACTTTGGTTTATTTCTCTATTCTATGTGGGCTTGCTCACAGTTTTAATGCCCTAAGGGGCTATTTGGCCCTTTTTGTCCTAAGGGGTTGTTTGGCAAATTAATGGGTTATGGGAATAGTTCCTTGTTTGACCCTATATGATGTCTAATTTTTTGGGCTGATTTTCGGTTAGAAAAAGGGAGAATTTGGACTAGTATGCTTCAAGGAAATTGTAGCCCTATCTGAGAACTTGATGTTAGGCTTTTGAATCACCCAAATTGGACATCAATAACCCAAGTTATGGTCCGTTTTCCGGATCGCCACAGTTATGACGCCCTAAAACTGGGTCCGTTGATAACCCACAACTCATGGAATATAGCCGTGAAGGCCTGCAGTCCGACACTACTAATTTAAAATCGAGCAGAGTCTCCCTTGTACGGGGAGCTCTACCCAAAGTACATAACCTGTCCCAACCATACACAACGACCACACAGGGTCCAAACGCGAGTAAAATAACGGCTACTTGGGCCCCTGCATCAATAATCACAAAATATATACCAAATGTATATCTCACATGGTTCAAGAGTTAACACACATCATACAGCATATATTAAAATCTAAAATTCTAATACATGTCATACATAATAACTATCAAAGCCACAACCTGGCTTTATTCTAAATCGGCCTCTAAGATGAGCCGTCTCCTCGAACGCTCCCTGTACCTGAAATAATATTCCCTCGATAGGGTGAGCTATCGCCCAGTAGTGGAATCACCCTAAATGGGTTACTCCCCACCTAAGTGCATATGCAATGATCCAATGTAAACACACATTCAAGTAAATTCGTGATCCTACTTGAATGTCTAAATGACCAACCCATGTCCCGAGTCCTCATCGACTCCCTCACACTTGCCTAAGCCATGTATGAGAAAAATATAATTTTCAAAACAAAACTTGTTGTTCTTGAAAATACACTACCGAGCTTCGGTAAAAATATGGGAATACCCTCCGAGGCGAATGTGTTGGAGAACCTTCCAAAACAATACATGAGCTCCTCCGACGTGTAATTGAAAGACCATCTCCCAACACCATTCTCCGGAAAATCATCCTATGAAATTCCTTTCGCAACCATTTTCAAGCTCGTGTAACCATGTCATGCACACACACCTAATTTCTAGTTAATTCCTACGCATATTAACGTGACATGCCATTTCAACACAATTTATATAACACATGCAAATATATCATCATGCATATATTTACATAATTTAAATCAAAACAACATGTTATATTAATCCTCAATACATTACACCAAAAATTAGCTCACATACTAATTATCAAACACTTTAGCAATTCAATTTGAATTACTCAACCAAACACACATTTTCTCACAAAATATTTTAGAATACTATTCATGTGAACAAGAAACCTCTGCCATCGCTCACTCGCCAATCATCCAACATCGGTTCCACCTTAGAACTCAACCATGGCCAATTCCGCCTCATACATCAAAAAACATGATTTAATGCATAAATCACAACACAAACAGCCCAAACAGTCCATACACTATCACGGACTGCCCATACTAGCTCCAAAAATTTCCAACAATTCGGTCCCAAGTTTTGGGACCGATCAAACGGCTGTTAAAGGCCTCAAACCAACTCAACCATCCACAAAAGCACTTAAACAAAGTGTAACTTCAAGTAGGATAAAACCCCTACCGCACGGAGTTTGTCGAAACTTCTTAAAACTGGTACCCACGCGAAGCCCTCACTGTGTAGAACCACTTTCCTTCTTAGCCCGAAGAAATCCGACTGTCCGATCTCCCGGAATCTTAGAGAGAAGGCACTCCCTATCTCACTAAAAATCAAATCTCAAGCTCACTGTGAATTTCCTCCTCCCCTGCACGTTTTTCTCCCCTTTTTCAATTTGAGAAGACAACCACTATTTGTTATTTTGTCCTATTATCATTAAACATTTCAATAATGCCAATCATGTCCCTAAGCATGGATTTTTGACATTTGGCACTATCTCGGCAGTCCATTTCCATCATCTCTCTACTCCTGCAACTTATCTCACATGAATACATGTTATGCGACTTTCATTACATCACATGTCGTTTACTTGCACCTAATATCGACGCTCGAAAGCGCAAATTCGACTATCTCTAATTAGCCTAAATTACGCGGTAGCCTGGGGATTTCAATGGTATCGATTCCAACAGTGAAATCCTTTTTGTCATCCGAGATCTAGAAAAAATTTGATTTTTTACCGAAATTACGATTTTGCCATTTTTAAAAAAATTGGAATTTTCTCGGGTCTTATATTCTCCCCTCCTTAAAAGGAATTTCATCCCGAAATTCTGGACAATCATAATCACTCACATGCATATGCAACGTGCACTATACCATGCATGTAAACTCGTCATTTAAATATTAAACGACTAAACCACACCTTCATCCTTAAACAAGAAGGGATAGGTGGCCCGCACAGTCCTCGCGCCCCATCGCCGACTCCTCCACTCCATGCGTCGCATAGCACTTCACTAGCCTCACGGCCCGCCGCAAACCCGATTACGCTATCCAAAATGCACACCGGTCCCTCCTCAAAGGTCCCATTAGTGTCAACCTCAACTGGCCTCAATCCACCATACGGCCGGATTCAGAGTATACTCCTGAGCATGGAGACGTGAACACCCGTGGACACCGTCGGGCTGCAAAGCCAACAGTACACTATAGCGCCTACCCTCGAGTGCATCTCTGGTATCTAATAAACTCCTAATAGCTTCCCGAGCTTCGTCAACTGCATCACTCCCTCTTAGCATCACCTTCAAGAAAACGTGATCCCCAACCTCGAACTCTAAGGGTCGACGCCGTACACGCATAGCTCTTCTGCCGGCTCTGAGCCATGAGAAGACGTTGTCGTATCAAGCTCACCTTCTCGAAGGTGTCTCTAATCAGATCGGGACCTGTGATGGAGCTCTCTCCCACCTCTAGCCCAACATAACGTCGACCGCACGGCCTCCCATATAATGCCTCATACGGTCATCTATATACTCGCCTCGATAACCGCTTGTCAGAGGCGACCCACTAAGGGAAAGTGCTCTTCCTAGCTACCCTTATGATCCAAGACGCATGCTTGCAGCATGTCCTCTTACACCTGTATAGTCCTCCCTGACTGACCATCTGTCTGTGGGTGGAAAGCTGTAATCATGGTCACCAGGCCCATACTGGGAAACTCTTCCAAAAGTGCAATCGCAAACCTCGGGTCCCTATCGCACTATGGATACCTGTGACTCCATGTAGCCTGACCATCTCTCGAATATACAACCGATGTATCTCTCCGATGTGGGAAGGTCATCCACACGGCTTAGAAAATGTGCCGACTTCGTGAGTCGGTCCACTATCACCCATACCATCATGTTCCTTGCGGTGTCCGTGGCAAAGTAATACAAACCATCGCGACGCGACTCACTCCACTACCACTCTGTCGGTCAAGTAGCCCCGCTGGCTTCCTCGTGCTTAGCTTTAACCTCGTTGGACACATGTATATCGTCGCACAAAGTCCCCCACGTGTCTCTCTTCATCCCGCCTCCGTAGTACCGGGCGACGAAGATCTGCACATCTTTGTGCCACCCGATGCACAACAAATCGAGTAGTGAAACTCCCGAGAATCTCCTCTCAAATCGGCCGAACCGGGGAACCACTACCCGTCCCTCTATACCGGGCGATCGTCATCTGTGTGAATCGGTCCAACCCCGTCACTTGTACCCGCATAAAATTCGATCCCCGATGGACACTCATCTTCGCATCTGCCCGGGACTCCGACCACCGCTTCACCGCAGACTGGCAGCCACCAAACTCCCCAACGCACCTCGATCCGCCTCACTATACTATAGCCAAATCGTCCCACGCCGCCTCGAGCATCCGCCACTCCCAGGCTATACTAGCCAATGCTCCCCGCGACTGACCAGCAAGATCACCACCACATTTGCCTTACCAGGTGGTAATGCAAAGTGAAGTCATAATCCTCTAGAACCCAACGCATCCGCGCTTGCCTCATGTCAGGTCCCGCTGCGTAAAGACATACTGACTTTTATGGTCTAAGTACACTTTTAAACTCTCACCATATAAATAGTGGCGCCAATCTTCATGGTGAAGACTACAACGCTAACTCCATGTCGCAGGTAATTTCCGCTTCATGATTCTTTAACCGACGGAACCATAAGCTACTACCCTCCTTGATCGCATCAAACACATCCTGGCCCTCGACCTCGAAATATCATAATACATCAGGTAAATTCTGCCCCCCGTCCAGACTATCAAGATAGGAGCCGGGCGTAAGTCTCTTCAACTCCCGAATGCTCTCACACGGCCATCCCAATCAACTCGACTCCTTCCCGGCTTTTAACTCGTCATAGGTGCCGCGACCGAGAAATCCTCGCAATGAATCTCCCATTACCCAAATTAACCCAAGAAACTACGTATCTCGAAGACTGACTTCGGCCTCTCCCAACTCATCACGGCCTCAACCTTCTCTGGGTCCACCGACACGCCTGATGCCGACACCACGTGTCCCAAAAATCTCACCTCAGTAAGCCAAAACTCGTGACTTATATCGAATCCTCATGACAAACAAGGTCTCTCAACAACTGTAATACAATCCTCAAATGATACTCATGCTCCCACTTTGACTGGGAGTAGATCAAAATGTCATCCATGAAGACTACGACAAACTGATCTAGATAGGGTTGAAATACCCCATGCATGAGGTCCATGAATGTCACGGCACATCTGCTAATCCAAAGGGGCATCACCAGAACTCAAAGTGCCCTATAACGCGCCCTAAACGCCGCTCTTATGGATATCCGTCTCCTAACCCTCAATCGATGGTAACCAAAGGCGTAAGGTCTATCTTTGAGTAGACTCAGCTCAACTGATCCAAAAAATCAATCCGGCAATGGGTACCACTTCGATCAGAACTGCTCAACTCGTTTAATCACGCACAAATACTGCCCTCATTCTTCTTCGCAAATGTAACCGAGCGCCCTACGGTGAAGTGCTCGTCTAATGAACCCCTTTGTCCAAGAGTTCTATAGCCGGACTCGAAGTTCCCAACTCAATCGGTGCCATCCTATGGAGTCACAGATGGCCAAGTACTGTGGTGTAACTCATCATCAAGTTCGCCACCGCTGAGGCAATCCCGTGAGCTCATCTAGAAAAAATATCCACATACTCGCAAACTACTCGAGGTAGAGATCTAAGTCTGGTCTCTCCTCATCCTTCTGTAGGCTTAGCCAAACTCTCTCTCGCCTAATTGTCCCTCGACACTGGACTCGTATACTGCTTCGGGGGCAACATGTCATGCTTGTCTCCTTAAATACAACACCAGCATTGCCCCGCTGTGAAGCAGAGTCTCCTACGCTCACAATCGACATGATTCTATAAGTCACAACCAATCCATCCCTAGGATGACGTCGAACTCTGACATGTTCATGATCCTCAGGTACACTTTGAGTAGAGTCCCCGAGATTTCCAACTCGCAACCTCGACATATCATCCCTATTCTCGCCCTAATCCCTAGGGGAGAACTCACATACAAAGGCTCCTCCAAAGTCTCAACTTCTAAACCCAACTCTATCACAACTGATGCAGCAATGAATGAATGTGAAGCACCAGAATCAAATAACACTCTTACCCATAGGCGAGATAGAAAAACGCACTCGTATAATCATCGACCGACCTACCGGCGGTGTGAGACGGTGTCGACACCCCCTAACCCCTAATGTCTCGCCGCTGGCCTCGCCCTTTCGTCTCACCCATACTCCCCGCCTCTCCGGGGGGCCAGCTTGTGAAACGGGAGGTGCCCGTGAAGCTCCCTGAAACTGAAACTAGCTCCTCTGACCTATACCGGGCTGTGGAGGAAAAATCGTATCCTCTCCCCGTCCTACCGCCGACCGACCGGTGGCCGCCCCAAAACCCTGGGGATCCCGGCTCTGTGGCAACGCTCCTCATGTCCGAGCCGCCTGCAATGGTAGCACACCATCCGCCTTAGCCTCGACCGGGCATCCGATCCGTCCCGGCCCGATGGTCGCGGGTCCCGGAACCCTCGTGGAACTAGAAGCCTCCGCTTCTTTCCCAAATTGAAGAAGATCGACTCTCCTTCCTCTGCTACTAACACCCGCAGATCCCGAAAGTGCGTCTCGAGCATCCCCATCTCTCTCTCTATGGTCGTGGCCGTCCCAACCATGGAGCCCATATCCCCGTAGGGCGAAGTCCTACAACCCGCCCGACAGATAACTTCAAATTCCATTCTCAAATCTCCTAACCTTGGCCATGTCGGTGGCCACGTAATCATCAACAAAACGGGCTAGCTCCGTGAATCTAGCCACATAATCCATCACCGTCATCATCCCCTACTTCTCACTAGAACTCTGAGCCTTCGCATGCCCGCAAAGATCCTGAAAATACTTACCCATGAACAGCTCCTGGAACTCTGCCCATGTCATCGCCTCTAGGTCTCTAGAGGTCTTTGCCCGCCCACCATACTGGGCCTCACCTCTACCGAACACAACTAGCCGATCCCGGTAGCCGCAGGTAATCTCCATAGCCTCTAACACCTTCTCAACCTCAGATGAATCCAATGGTCCGCCACCATCGGATTCTCCCCGTGAATGTCGGAGGATGATGCACCCTAAACCTCGGGAGGTTACTCGACTCCTCTCGACTACCTCGTTATACTCAAACAGGTGATGCTGTTGACCGCAATACCTACAACCTCAACAAAGGCCTACCGGGATCAACACCGGGTGGTGCCCGACCAAGACTCGCGGGACGCCCCCACGTCAAGGTCAAGTTCTTGACTAGCCATCTACACAAGCCAAATGGCGCTTATTCTACTACGTTGTCTCTAAGGTGCATAAGCACAAACAGACACTATTCATACACGCATACAGCTCATACATACGTCCATGCAAGAGCAATCAATTCCTATATTAGATCATAAATCACATCAAAATTTTATTTTTGAAATTCATTTTTAAAATTTAATCCCATTTTATTTGATTTTATTAAAAATAAATAAATTAAAATTTGTAGAACAATATGAACAAAGGTCCCAAACAAAGTTGACTCATAAACAAGCAGACTGAGTAAAATCAGCCGGGTGCACCAAGTGCACAGCTAGCTAGCCTGGCTGCCCGGTGCGCCTGCCGCTGGCAAGACTGCAGTGGCGCCTGTCGTGGAGCCCCATGGCGCCCGCACACAAGCCTCCACGCCGACCTTGTCGCAGCCCAGCGGGCCGGTGAACCGTGGCCATGGCCGTGACGCATGTACCGGGCCGTGTCGCGCCCCGTGCCGCAACACAATGCCTCATCACACGCAGCTGGGCCGGCTTTGCCCCGCCCCTAGCCCTCTCCCCAATCATGATACACCTGGGTGTAATAAGGACAAAACAACCTCGCCCACTAAGCCGCCCCATTCACCATACAAACTCAGACGTGACACCTGCCTCCCCTAGCCAACTAGCCTTCCTATCGCAAATACACCCGACCCACCGCACACCTGGGCAAATGCATGTCATGATACAATTTCATTGTATCGTGACACGCTTGGACAAGAGCCCAAAACAGCCGCACCCTTTCTTTTTTTCTTTTTTTTTTTCCGTTTACACATTTTTTTTCATTTCTTTCCAACACTGAAAATACCTAAACATATATATACACATTTTTTTTCATTTTCTAGGAACACCCAAATAAATTTATAAAATTTATTTTCTTTTATCTTTTCTTCGCTTTTACCCATCAAAACAAAAAAAAATTCCTCTCCTCATTTTTTTTTTCATTTAATTCTGGACCATTTTGTCCAAAAATCTTTCGAACACGTAAGGTTTTAATTTCCGACCTAGTGTTCACATTTTCCTATGCTATCCACTAAGCATATAAGCACACAATTCATAACAATCAACATGCTATACACACCATTCATCAAACAATCACATGATCACACATAAAACACATGCATGCAGTGTTCTAATCCTGTCCCGTGATTGTCTAGGTAATCTCATACCTAACCCTACATCGAGCCACACCAAGTGGTGGATGTCTCACACTCCTCACTACCATGGCTCTAAGCCTCCAAGTCCCCTCAAGCCCCAGTATTCAGATACCTAAGCTCGATACTGCCGTGACGCCCAAAACTCGAGGGTCCGCTGACAACCCAACTCCATGGAATACTCGTGAAGGCTCCGTAACCCAACACTACTCACGAAAATCAAGCAAAGTCTCCCTTGTACGGGGAGCTCTACCCAAAGTACATAACATGTCCCAACCATACACAATGACCACACAAGGTCCAAACGTGAGTAAAATAACGGCCACTTGGGCCCCTGCATCAATACTCACAAAATATATACCAAATGTATATCTCACATGGTTCAAGAGAGTTAACACACATTTATATAAACATACATAAAATCTAAAATTTAATATGTCATATTATATTAACTATCAAAGCCACAACCCCCGTTTCTAAATCGGCCTCTAAGATGAGTCGTTCTCTCAAACGCCCTCAGATTTTGAAATAATATTCCTCGACAGAGCTTATCGCCGCAGTGGAATCACCCTAAACGGGTTACTCCCACCTAAGTGCATATGCAATGATCCATCAAATGTCATTCAAGTAAATTCGTGATTCTACTTGAAGTCTAAATGACTAACCCATGTCCCAGTCCTCACCGACTCCCTCACACTTGCCTAAGCCATGTATGAGAAAAATATCATTTTCAAAACAAAACTTGTTGTTCTTGAAAATACACTACCGAGCTTCGGTAAAAATATGGGACTACCCTCTGAGGCGAATGTGTTGGAGAACCTTCCAAAACAATACATGGGCTCCTCTGACGTGTAATTGTAGGACCATCTCCCAATACCATTCTCCGAAAAATCATCCTATGAAATTCCTTTCGCAACCATTTTCGTTTTTCAGAAAATTCATGTCATGCACACACACCTAATTTCTAGCTTACCCCGGTGCATATGAAATGCATTATGCCATTTCAACACAATTTATATAACACATGAAAATATATCATGCATATATTTACATAATAAATCACAACAACATGTTATATAAATTCTCACATATTATACCAAAATTAGCTCACATGGGCTAATTAATGAAACACGAGCAATTCGACGGAATTACTCAACCAAACACATTTTCCTCGCCAAAATATTTACACTATTCACGTTGCGACGTGAAACCCTAAGCATCGCTCACTACTAATCATCCAACATCTATCAACTGCGGAACTCGAAATCCATGGCCAATTCGCCTCATACACATCAAAACATGATTAATGCATAATCACAACACAAACAGTTCTTAAACAGTCCACTGTCACGGACTGCCCATACGAGCTCCAAAAATTTCCAACAATTCGGTACCAAGTTTTGGGACCGATCAAACAGCCGTTAAAGGCCTCAAACCAACTCAACCATCCACAAAGCACTTAAACAAATTGTAACTTCAAGTAGGATAAAACCCCTACCTCACGGATTTTGTCGAAACTCCTTAAAACCAGACTGTGCAAAGTTCCTCGCAGTCAGAAAACCACTTTCCTTTCTCGGGCTCACAGTACCCAATACTCGATGCCTCGAAAAACGTGCAAATTCCGACTGTCTCGAAATTCGATGAAATTCGACGAGGTAGCTAGATTTCGCGAGACGATTCCAACGGCAAACCGCTTTCACATCCGATATCTAGAAAATTTCGAATTTTACCGAAATTACGATTGCCCCTTTTTCTTCAAATGGAATTTGGAAATTGTATGTTAACCGATATAATTGTCCAAATGATGGCCGGGTGATATACATGAGTAGAGTTGTTCATATAGCATCCATCATATATGTGACATATTGATATAAACAGAAATACACATCGCTTGCATTGCGGCATTGGGACATTGCATGAAATGGGTGTGTGCGCACGGTTTTAAATCATTTATCATTCTTGGTAAAATAACTCAACCTCTACCTCTATTTTATGTTCTTTCCTTTCAATTTTCTACAAATATAAATAAGAAACCTCGACTAAGAATCCTCATCAAAAATAGAATCCTCTAGAAAGTTTCTAATTTAGTCTGATAGCTTAGAAGTTCTCGATCTTCTAAGATTTGATCACATCCTCTTGCCAAATAGATCATAGGCTCATCACTTGATCTAAGGCATTTGCTTCAAGCCCTTAGCCTTTGCTGAGAGATCACAAGGCTCTCATGACCATGAGCCTAAGTTCATCTCATCTCTAGCATGTCCTCAGAGCATAGGATAGAATTTCAAGCTCCTTAAAGACAAAACTCCGGGATTTACTTCCATATTTTGAGACAATTGTTGTAATCGTGAAAGTGGGTCTTCCGCACCTAATAGTACCGGTGATGGCACCCTTTGACAAATAATACAAAGTCGATTATTGCCAAAGGTTTTCTAACAAACCCCTGCATTGATTTTTGATACTTTAGTCCAAAGGTTAAATCAACTACTATCGACTATTTTCTCCTCGGGTCAGCATCATGGATGGGAGATTCAACAAGGATGATAATAATGCTTTGAACGGAGAGCATAATGAGACTGCTTTTAATGGCTCAACCACAAATTGCTTTAAGATCCCTGCATTTATTTCTAAACTCAACATGAGACTACCAAGCAAGCCCAGTTCGTTCTAATGTCTTAATCTCACTCTTGCATTATTAGAGTTTTCAAATCTCTCTATTTCTCGGCTGTTCCTCACTATTTTTATTGTCTGTATTCATGGTCGTACATGCCTCTTTGTCCTTATGGGAAACGATATCATGATCACAGGGAGGATTCTACTCGTTATTCATACTCATTCAAGTCCTGAATAAGTCCTTGCCCTAAAACTCTCAGACACCATTGCTTTCCGGGATTTGAGGTACTACTTAACTAATTTCGCCTCTTCATCTCAAGCAAACTATATATGCTACCGATCTACTCTACCCAAACAAATATGCTCACCGAAGCCTGCTCTAATTCCTATGAGTTTAGTTAATAAACTTCTGGCTGTGATTTATAGCTCACCTTTCTTCAACCTTCTTAGATCAAGTACTATAGTCTCTTCAAGATCTAAATCATACCAGCCCTGATATTCTCATCAGAACAAACTTAGCCAATTTTGCATGCCCCTACTACAACACACCCGGGTATTCCGCAAAGGAATCATTCATTATATAAAAGTGGACTCTTTGATTATGGCATTTCTATTTGTCACTTCTGGCCTTTAGTTTGTAAGGCTTTTCTGATGTCGATTGGCAACAAATCTTGATGATCGAAAAATCAATGAGTGGACTTTGTGTCTCTTAGACCAAATCTCATTACCTCGAGTTCAAAGAAGCAAATGGAGGGCTCACAAAAGTATAGAGTCTCGAATATAGAGCCCTCGTCGCAACCGTCGTCGAACTTGCTTGGGTGCAGACCTACTTATAGAGCTTGAATTTCTTCCAACACACCTCCAAAGGTTGTGGTGATAATGTCGAGCCAAGCACTTGCTACAAATCCAAGACATCATCCTGCAAAGAAGCATATTGAGTTAGATATTCATTTTGTCGAAATCGTAACCGAACGCAAATCGGAGGTCCCAGATATCTTTATGATCATCAACCAAATTGATTTGCTTACTAAGCCACTTCCCTTTGAATGATTTTCTCCTATTTATGTCACAGTTTTCTAGGATCACCTCAATCGCCTTGAGGGGTGAGAATAACTTTAATGTGATGCCGATAAAGATTCCTTTGGAGCAGACCTATACCTAAGCATCACATGACTGTATCTTGTCCAAAACTAACTAAGGAAGATCATACACCTAAGAAGCATGTTATACACTCCTTGCTAACTAACACTGTTGCGTGAAGACTTGCAAAACAAGTTGCCTTCTTCTCTTATAGAATGATCTACTGCTTGTATATATATGAAGTTCCTCTTTCCTTCGTAATTTCGAACTCTCTGAACTATATTTCTACAGCAATAAAATAGTCTTCAGCTGTATGTTCTATCACACTAAACTTGTGGAATACGAAATATTAAATGGCCTAATATACGCACTCATAGGTCGACAACTTAGCCCAATTACAATCTTCATCATCCCTTTGATTTTGCATTCATGCATGTACGGGCTAGGAAACTTCACTCAAGTACATCAAATAACTTAATTAGTGACAATCTTACTTCCATTTATGTGTATAAATTCCTTTACGCTCAATCAAGTAAACTCAGATCAATCAAACTTGTTAATCAACTGCTTAAAACTTCCATTATGGTATATACTGGGCACCGATCTTAGTTTACACTTTACATGGCATCTAATCCAACCAATGAATTTACTGGGACGCTCTTTCGAACTTATAACTAGTCCATAAAATGGTTAGAGAAAAGATATGTATGCTAATCATAAGGATCAAGATCTATATCGGTCATACAATTACATCATGATTTCATGAAGAGCTTTGATCCATGCACAAATATAATTACATCCTTGTTATTTTCATGGCACCATCTACATGCATGTACTGTGAAAAGGATAGCCTAGTTTATCGAGGATGCAAAAATGGTATATGGAAGTGTTGTCGTGCCCAAACAAAAAGAATATATACAAGCCTAAATGGTAAATGTTGTCGCGCCATTGACATTTTTCCTTTTTCTCCATAGATGTGTTTCTCATACTAGAACGTCTTTCTAGTATATATATTATAGATACATGCACGCAAATACTCAATTAATTTGGCAATTGGGAAGCGGCTTCTGCCTTGGTCGTGACAAAGGCATGTGCGCCGATGCACAGGACACGTAGAGTCATCAATATATACTCCAAACATTTGATTGTTAAGGGTCATGTCACGTTAAAAGTCAGGAGCGTTACGACGAAACCTGCCAACATTCAATAAAAATCCGTTCCCACCTTATAAATCTATTCTTTGTTCCAAATTAGTGCCCCACAAAAGAAGTAAACATTAGAAAAAAGCAAGTAATCCACTAGTCGTCTGTCAGAAAAGTGGTATGCAAATAGTTTGCTTGAGACTGATTCAAACTTAATTTGGAAAATATTTGTTAGGAAATGGGTTTTGGGGGCCTCATGTACCGCGACATTTGGGAAGCTTCATGCAAAAGTATGACGTTATCGCTACATTAAAGTCACGCCTTTAAATATTTTTACGTATATAATCAGGTGTCTCCAGTCACAAATTCTTGATGTTCGGACTGATTCAGTTCGCACTTTAGTACGCATGTCCGAACCTCCTATAAGACTTAGTGTGTGCAAAGCAGATGTAATATATTTGCAATAAAGTAAAAGCACACATAATCTTTTACTTGGTTTGGCAACTAGTCTATGTCCACAAGGCTATGCCTAGTTACAAGGATTTCCACTGATCTGATTCAAGGTTTATCATTACTCTTATGTAGTACAAGACTCCCTCTCTACCCATGACCCTTCTTCAAACCTAGTGGGATTTAGAAGGAACTCCCTCCATTCCCCTCTCTAAAGCATCTTACACCCATACCTATATTACATCAATATAAGATGAATAAAATAAAGAACATCATCTTTCACCAAAGGTGAAAGGCTTTTAAGGTGAAATACCTCAATGTAGTATCTACACTCCATACTCACTCAGCATGTTTGGACTTCACTTGTTCTTCTTCAAGCTCTGCTTCTGAAAATCAGGTCGAGAACTCTAATGCCCTCAATTTATAGCCTTGCTAATTAGTCTTAGAGCCTAGATATGGTTGATCATTTTCCCAATATGACTCCAACCCCACCTTCTATTTTATGTTTTTTTCTTCAAATGGCCACAATGGAAATAGGGAAACTTACATCAAGATTCCTCATCAAAATAGATTCTAGAAAGTTTCTAACTCCGGGGTTTGAAATCTTAGATGTCTGTATCTTCCAGATTTGATTGTTATCCTCTCGCTAAATAGATTCAAATTTCATCACTACTTTCTCCCAAGTTCCGTTCCAAGTCGCCAGACCATGTGTGCCCCATCACGCCTCTATTTCCGCCAGACATCTCATGTCTAGCACATCCCTACAACATGTGATAGCCTTAGTCCGAACTACATCCTCGTCCTATTAAGGACTTCATTTCTATTTCATCAAATCTTCATTAATTTCGATTCAAGTAGAAGCAATTTTCAGAGAACCCTTGATACGAAGATATGGAAAATTATATAAAACCTAACATTCTCCCCTTGTCTATATCTTCAAAGAAAAATACCCTTAAAGAATGAAGACACACCTCGCTTCCCCTTATTTTCTCCCTTTTTTTTTTTTTTTTTTTTTAATTGTGGGAAGGAAGGATAAATGCCTAAAGGTCCTGACCTCCGACGGCTTATCGTAGGACCGGTGGGGACCCCATCTAGTCCACAATGCATAAATTTCCCCATGGATGACCGTAGGATTCATACCTTGAAGCATCCAACCCTTTGGTGAAAATGTCAGTTAGTTGATCTTTACTGGATATGTGCCAAAGATAAATGATGTTGTCCTTAACCATGTTCCGAATGTAGTGAAGCCCTATGTCATTCTGCTTGGTTCTCGAATGTTGAACTGGATTTTTCGAGATATTGATAGCACTAAGGTTGTCATAGTATAGTGTTAGGACTTCTCCAAAGTCTCCATAGTCTTTAAGAATATTTTTCATCCAAATGAGTTGTGTGCATCCAATACCAATCGCTTATGTTTTCGACCTCGGGCCGTGGGAAAGTGATATGCGCTTTTTTTTTGAATTAAGACACACAAGGCCTGCTTCTCTAAGGAAGAAACACCCCATAAGAAGTACTCTTTTCATTATCCAGCTTCCAGCCCATCAACGCTCAGCTAATATCATACTAGGCTAGATGTGGTGTCTCTGTGTGTACCCGGGATAATTATAGTTCGCTATTTCACTTTACACATTTGATAATCTCTCGACTACTAGGAAGATGACCATCCTTAGTGGCTCATTGTCTCTCTCACAAACTCCCATGCCATAACATACGCTTCGATTCGGCCAGATTCAAGTACAAATAAGCTTCCCAATCATGCTTTTATAGAGTCGAACAACACTATTCCTTAGTTCATCTTTAGTAATCTTGTCAGCTGGTCCCTAACAGGTCCTTCGATGTTTTGTTATACCAAGTCCGAACTCATCTAATTAGGTTCTTCGTGATGTTTTTCCCGATAAAATCCACGAGTTGATTTTTCGTACCTAAGACTTAGGAAAGTATGTAAGTTCTCCGACCAAGCTCATTTCCAAATTTCAGGCTCATGTGTCTTACAAACTTTTCCACTGAAAGTGCTGGGATGTGCACCCAAAGACTATGTCACCCACAAATATTCAAGAGAAATTACTTGCTTTTGACTTTTTCGAGTGAAGAGAGTACGATCTGCTCCCCCTCGCGTGTAACCACCTTTTAGGAGGTATTCCGTGAGTCTCTTACAAAGCTTCCCGGAGCCGTTTTATCCCATAGAGATTATTTTAGTTTGTAAAACATGATTAGAGTGCGTAAGATCTTCAAACCCTTTAAAGTTAAGCTACAAACACTTCATGTAGATACCTATTTAAAAGCCCTTTGACACCAATTTGATAAATTTTGAAACTCGAGTGTGTAAGCAAATGCCAATAGCAGACGCACTGACTGCGAGCTACTCGGTGCAAATGTCCCACCACAAAATCTACTCCTTCACTCGAAAGTGTATCCTCGAAAGCAAACTGCATGCTTTTTCTAGTGATGTTTCCCTCTTCATATGTCTTGTTCTTGAAGATCCACTTGGTCCCAATTATATTTTCATATTAGGGGTTTGGAACTAAATCCCAAACTTCATTATGTTCGAACTATGATAGCTCTTTCCTAATAGCCTGGATCCAGAACTCATCATTCATAGCCTTCTTGTAATTTTTTGGTTAAATTGTGGAGGTGTAGCAACCAAGGCTAAGGCCTATCATTTCTTTGTGGTTTACCTTAGGAACGCCCCTCGTTCGACACTCGCTCCTAGATCTACCAAAATATCAATGGTGGATGGTTTTGCGGAATCTTCATGTAGGGATCTCAAACCTAGATGTCAAAGTGTTCAACACTATTGTGGTCATCCCGTTGTCAGAGTGGAGTCTCTCTCATTGGGTCCGACATCACGAGACCGGTGCTCAACAGATGGTGGAGCATCTGGGAGTGTTTGAGAGTTCTCTATCAAGAATCGACACCATGGGAGGATCTTCCTCGGTTTAGATGTTTCACTGATGGAAGATAATCATCAACCTTATTAATTAGTCTGACCCACCCTTGCTTTGCTCATCGAATCCCAATCTGATCACTGTGGACACCCAGAAAGACAAGACTCATCCCCCAAAGATTGAACTCCTCTCGCCTCCGGCCACCCAAGATGCACACCACAAACTGCAAGATGCTCAAAGGGAGCAGCCAGAGTCACCCAGATCATCCCAGCGGCACACACATCGCCCGCCCAAATTTAGTCTGAACACTCTCGGCCTAAACATGACCAGCCTCGTAAAGCTCTTCTCTCAACTACTCATTCTTCAATGGATCATGCCAAGAAACTTCTTATGCTCTGCATCATTCCTTCTGCAGAAATCTCAAAACAAGTGAGGCCAATCTCAACATGACACCTTACCCACCATCTGTATTCAATGTCGTGGCCTCTGTCGCTCTGCCATGGCATCGGCCCCAAACTCAGACTGGGCCCCAGTGAAACACCCGGCAACCACAGGAAGTCACCCACAAACACTACACATCTTCTCCACCCTCATCTGTACAAACCACAGGATCCATGCAACAACTCCACACCCCGTAGAGAAAGCCCAGTCGGGCACTCGTGGTGCCGAACCTGCTTCCCTGGCCGCGGCCATCCGCTACTCCTTGTGTCTCCTGAGACTGGGATGTCCCTACAGCTTTCACAACAAGCCGAAGCTGCAGCGGCAGGCCGCCCACTCCATCAGCCAAAGCATAGTTTCAAGCGAAACCACAAAAGGTGCCTAAAACTCAAAGTAGAGGTAGTTAGTCATGCACTAGCTCAAGTTTCCAAGGATCATCGCAGAACCCAAGCCCAGACACATATTTGTCCTCGCGTATCTTCTTACCAAACAACTGCCACACAACTGTATCTGATAGCTTCCTATCAGTTTCCGCTTTCGCCATCATAAGAGTGCACCTTTTAATTCTTGCAACTTAGAACATTTAAGGACTTGGTCCCTAGACTCTTCCTTGAACCATCACCAAAAAGTTATCGAGTCTAAACTAAATAAGAACGCTGGATAGCAACCACTTGCTGCCATTCATATGTCATGAGCTTCCACTATCAAAGTACCACCTTTGTTCTATTTCAGCCTTAAGAGAGGTAAGAACAACATGGCTCTTAGTTTTTCCTTTTTTTTTTATCCGGGTGGGCTTTTTAACTGATTTGTTCTCTCCCTTACTCTCTTCTTCTAGTAAGATTTATAGTCCCTTTAGTGACGTCTGATGTGACCCATTTTTCGACTGTAATAGCATATGACCGTGACGCTCTTCTTTATATGAACCTTTCTTCTCGGTCAACATGTTTTCCTCGATTCGGCAGCCTGACTGCTCTTTTACCGCCTTGGGACGTGGAAATCTTCTTTCGAGTCGCTTGTTTCGAGCCTAGAGATCCTTCGTACCCAATGCCTTCCCGAGCCTCGAGGTTCCTATACATAGAATGTGATCCAGTGGACAACATTATCGTAGTTCATCATTCTTGTTATTTTCTTAGATGTTCTAACTCGTATCGAGCCATGCGTCGTTTCTTAAGGATTTTTAGAGTGGCTACCTCTTTCTAAAGCTTTGTCGCCTTAACTGAAATGTGCATATGGATTTATCCTCAAGATCTTCATTGATTTTTTCCTCGTGTTTACCCAACTGCATAACACCGTGTAGGAACATGCTATTTCTTCTTGCCCGAGATTTCATCATCTCTGCTCTTCGAAAAGCTAAGAGTCAGAGGATTATGTGGAAACTGCAAAAACCACGCGTGTTCCTGGACGTTAGTCATCACATCCTTTGAAAATTCTCGAGGCTCTCAGGTTCAATTCAAGAATCGAGGTCACAAATTTTGTCACAACAATAGGTCAGACCGCCTGCTTCTCATCTCTCAGAGTCTTCCGATTCATCATGACTCCGCATAAATGTGTTAAGACATCGATTCTTTCATATCGCACATTCTACTCGGATGTGGACATAACCTACATTCCTACACTCGATCGACTTGTTCCCACATTCGATCTTGGAGATCCCTGTGTCATGCTAAACTTTAATAATATTAAATGTGCTAGATGGGCAATTTTCGAGTTTAAGGTTACTTTCGCATGAGCATTCAACCTTTATGGCTCTTTCAAAATTCTTTCGACCACAAGGCCACGTAGATTCCGAAAGTTCATTCTCATCAACAGAGTTCTGACTTAAATTTCTTTAGTCCCTCAAGTTCTTTCTATCATAGGATTCCCTTCGCTCGCTCTATTCAAACGTAGAAGTGGAGATACATTCATAAGTCTCTTCAAGTCTCATCATTTTCAAGTCTTTTTCCTCCCTTATTGCTATTGCCTTGATCGCAAACCTAGGTGGCAAGGATCTTAGGGCCTTTTTCACAAGCTTCTCTTTTAGAATCTTTTCCCTAAGGGAAAACGATTCATTATCTATGTCACACAATTTTCCATTGAAGCCACTGATAGTCTCTTCCTCACTCATCCGCAAGTTTTCGAATTTTGTTGTAAGCAATTCTAAACTGGATTCACGAATTGCACTAGTTTATTCAAAATGGACATGAAGAATGTCCCATGATTCCGACTACTTTGCAAGTGAGATCATCTTAATCGCGAGGGATCAACAATATTGAAGATGGCATTCAAGGCCTCGTGGAGTTTCAAATGAAAGGGTGTCTTCTTCAAGTGTCCAACATTTCTCATTCGAAAAACAATTTTCCCCTTCAACATCGCCTTTAGTAGCCTGGCTCCATCCTTATGTAACCGATCTCCATGCCTTTTCATCAATCGATTTTATGATGACAAGAATCCTCGCTCTAGCAACCATAGTCTCGTCCTATCAAGAAGAGGAGGACTCGGGCCTAGTGTAACCACCTCACTTTCAACAACCAATCCGCTTACCTCACACAATTAGTTAAAGTAAACATAGATCTCACTCAATAACTTACAGTGACCCTCTATGATACCAATTGATAGATATAAGTGTGTGTTCCAGGTCACAGTCCTTTATGTTTAGACTATGATCTCATTCGGACTTCAGTGCAGTATGTCTGAACTCTCACTATAGGACTTAGTGTGTGCAAAGAAAAGGTAATATATTTGTAATAAAGTGAAAGCACACACCAGGTGGTTCAAGAACTCCATCATATTCACATGCTATTGTGCCTAGATGCAAGGATTTCCACTTATATGATTCAAGGTTTATAATTAGTCTTATGTGGTATGAGACTTGAAACCTAATAACTCATAGTGGAATGCAGAACAAACTCCCTCCATTTCCCTCTCTAAAGCTTTGCACACCCATATCCACATTACATCAATATAAGATAAAGAAAATAAAGAACATCATCTTTCACCAAAGGTCAAAGGCGTTTAACGTGCAATACCTCAACCAAGTATCTACACTCCGCACTCACTCTTCAAGTTCAGACTTCGCTTGTTCTTTTTCAAGCTCTGCTCCTAAAAATCCGTGTCGAGAACTTCCAACGCCCTAAATTTATAGCCTTGCTAATTAATCTTGGAAGTCTAGATACGATTGGATCATTTTCCTAATATAACTCCAACCCTACCTTCTATTTTATGTTATTTCCTTTCAGTAGTCACAACATAAATAAGAAACTTGCTGATCAAGAATCCTCAATAGAATAGAATCCTAGAAAGTTTCTAATTCTGGTTTAACAGCTTAGACATTCGGATCTTCTGAGACTTGATCGTTACCCTCTTGGCAAATAGATCATAGGCCCATCGCACCTACATTTGCTCCCCACCCCCAAATTTTCAAGTTAGTAGGACTCACGTCCGTCTTCACTACCGTTTTTCTAGTTCAAAGACATCTCATGTCCGGTATGTCCCATAAAGACATAATAGCCTTGGGCTCGAACTACTTTCTGTCCTACTGTGGGATTTCACTCTCTATTTCATCAAATCTTTATTAACCTCGATCTTTGAAATAGCTTTACCTTCAGAGAACCCTCGAGACGAAGACATGGACAATTATTTCAAACCCAACATATTTCATTATGATTCAATTAATTTTGAAGAAGCAATTAACAATCTACAAGCATAAAGTAGAATTAGATTTATTGAATTAATTTTTTCTTTTGCAAAATGATAATATTATTGTATTTAATAGTATAATAAGAACAATTATTTTTGTTTCTACTTTTTATATCATGGAATGCAAGAATCAAATGGTATACTCACCTAATTTTCAAAACAAAAAAAGATAAAACCGAGACAACATTTTCCTTTCTTTTATTTAATGGGCCTGCCAATTGGGATTATTTCGACATTTTTCATTCGCATTACAACCTTTATGCATGTTCATATATTGTTTCCCGAACTTGTTTCTTCTTTTCAGGTCTCACAAACACTTAACCACCGAGTCAAACCTTATTGGGAATGCTTACACACAATTAATGACATATATGAAGACTTTATCATTGCGTGTAATTCAAACCTAGTATCTTTATGACCTCGATTTCAAAGTCTATGCTAATAAGAACTAAAAAACCCTTTCAAACGAATGAAACAATGAAAAAGAAAAGTTATATCCATGCATATAAATGGCAATTGATTTGATCTCTGAACATATCATATCTATTCCATCTCCTAGTGTCTTAGCTTAAAGCCTACCATGATCATGAGGTTCCTCACAATTGTTTTAAAGGGGCCACTGCGATTGTTTTTTCTCGAGTGTTCAACCAAACAATGCCAATAGTGGTCCCTAAGGAGAGAAAAATGAGGACATGACTTAAAGGAATTAATACTGCCTGCAGCCTCTCGAAGGGGGTCCCGATCTCCTCTCTCGCCTCCCAGTTCATGGCACCCACCCCCAAAGGCCCGCTCTTCATCGCGGCCGTAACTTTGCAAGCCATGCCATGCTCTCCTCCTACTAAGCCTCACTCACACATTGTCATATTATCGAGAACAAATGAAACCTCACCATGGTCACCACCTTCCGTATTTCCAAAGTTCTTACTAGTTATTCAGACCAAGTATAACTATCTTATGTGTCATAAAATAAATGTAATTTTCAAGCTTCATTCTTTGCTTTGTAATTTTCATCTTTCTTGTAATGTTTGTGTATGTTCCGTATACAAATATATTGAGTAAGAAATGTTAACATGCATCAATTAATCAGGTGCAAGTATGTAGTGCATTATTTTCATATTTATGTTCGGGGGTAACCTTGATTTTGAATAATCTATGCCAAAAAATAAAAGATGAGAGTTTGAATCATGAACATATTTCAAAGGTTTTCATTGGCTGGTCACTAATTGAATTAAACCCAATTTAAGCTCTATTCCACTAAGGAGGCTATTTAGCTCTTAATAAAATATATGACCCATGCTGTGTGGGCCCAGTCTACTCACTGCTATGAGGCCCGTTATCTTAACCCATTTATGAAAGTCTGGGTCCCTCCCAAACCCTAAGGATACATTTTCTATCACATAATGCATACTCTTTCCTGAAGGTTTTATGAGAAAAGTGATCTAACTTACAAAGCCGCCAAAGGGTCGCTTGGGAGAAGATCTCGAGATTCTAGATCTGGGCTTCTTTTTGCAAATTTCTCTTCAATAATTCCGCATCAACAAAGAAAGAGATCCATGATCTCAAAGAAGGGACTTTGCGCTTTTCCATTAATATTTTGTTTGGCGTTTCTACCATGGTGATCTAGTTGTTAGGAACAGATCCAACAAACTGCATCGAGCCAACCACGGATTAGAACTCAAAACATACGAATTTGGAGAAATTTTTTTTTTTTTTTTTTTTTGGATTTTATGAAAATCACATTCGTCCAATGAGTTTTCGACAACCAAAATTAAATATTTTCAGACATATTCGAATCTACACGATTATCGATCACATCGGCGTGGCCCGTCGAGGTGCCTGACGCGCCACGCGCCGCCACGCACAAGACGACGGCTGGCGGCAAAGACACCCGGGCCGTGAGACCGTTTCCAACGGGGTCGACATCACCACGACGCCAAGACGACCTGGGCCAAGAATCGACCCGGCCAAACCGGATCCGGGCCCGATCCGCTTCGCGACCCGGCTCAGCGAAGCCGACGGCGACGGGCGATGACGTGGTCAGCCGACGCGGGTCACGACGCTGGCCCGATGACGCCGGCGATGACGCCACAATTCAACCGGTGATTCACCCGACCGATTCGATATCGGGAATTCGAACCGGTCAGAACAGCCGACCCGACCATTAACAACAGATCTGACCAGTCAACTAGCGCGCTCACCACCCGGTCATCGACTGACACTACAATCTGGTCAGACCCGACCAGCCACGCCACCCGGTCAATCCACAAACCCGACCCATTAACTACAAACCCGACCGGCCAACACAACCTGCACTGCTGCATCGTTTTCACGCTACCGCCACACGCGCCAACCTTTCCGTGGCGCCATGAGCTGCGAGGCATTTCTCCGGGTAATTCGCAACGTTTGTGATTCGTGATCTAAATTCTCTACAATGTGGTACATGTGACTTTGCATACCTGGCTTTATAAGATATGAAAATACGTGATAGAACCCTACACACCTAGATATGGGTATTTTCAATGATTATGGTATTTCTATGGTTTTGGAAATACATAAAGTAGCTACATGCATATCACGCATAAGGACTATGTAGAGACTAAATTCGTTGATCATTGAATGAATGATCAACAATATAATCGCATAACATATATATATCAATGCGATACATAAAGTTTATATCCTCGTATGAGTGATTTTTAAGAATTCAATCGGGTCAGGACTGGCCAAAGTATAATAATTTGATCGGCTCGAGAAATATCAACCTCATTGCAGGATGTCTCTCGCTTTATCAGATGGTCATACTCCCAAAGGAGGTGATCTCAGTTAGTTCGTGAGGGATACATGATGGCATGCAATGAGAAATGACTGATCTTATGGTTCATACACCCAAAGGTGTGAGATTTCACGGCGATTAGAATATGTTCTCATGGCCGCCGCCATGTGGAGAGTGTACAACCGCATGTCATATTTTACTAAAAGATTTATAGTGTGGATGATGTAATGTGAATTCTCATGAGCATTCACATGATGTCATCAGATTGTTATGTTTTATTTTTCAAATAATTTTTCTCAGGAGCGAAATTCCATTTCACCGAGATCCTTACCGGATTGAATTTCAAGAAATGGAAAGAGTGGATTTTCAATTTGGAATTGAAATACATGTCTACAAGTGCGCTTACAATGGATGTTTCTAGCAGATATCAAACCTCTAGTACCGACTCAGAAAACGGACTATGCCGCCCTCGGGAGAGGAGCACAGCTCTTTTCTTGTTGACAATGAAGAAATCCATACAAGAACACTTTAAAGTGGTTCGCTGCCAGACCAGATCGCATGAGATGATGGCAAAGATGTGAGGCTAGAAACCTAGCTTCATCCAATGGCCGAGGTTGGAATAATTTCCTTCAAAAGCTCTTCAACATGGAAGTATGATGGTACAACCGGGTTAGGAGATTATGTCCTCAGGATGGCAGACCTAAAGGCGAAGCCCAAGCTCTTAATGTTACCATTCCCGATGCTTGCATTGTGCATCAAGCTCCTCGAACAACACCCTTCCACCGATTCGGGGATTATAAAGACAAAATCTACAATTCCTAAGATGAAACTCTCGTCAAGAAATGACTCGATAGCAAGTGGTGGTGGCAGAGGAAGAGAAGCTTTTAAGAAGGATAAAGAGCATATAGCCTTATATGTCTAAGTCCCTATAAGAGGTTAATAAGAAGTTCAAAGTCGAACTCATAAAGGTGCCTTTGCATAAACTACTCTACTAATCCGACAATATAGTCCAAAGAAGACATTCTTGAAAAAAGGATGGTGATCGCTTCTTGTAAGAAGAAAGGTCACATGAAGAAGGACTGTGGTAAAATTCAAAAGCTCGTGATGTCCAAGCGCGCTTACAGTAATGATTCTTTAATACTTGTTTGTGAATCCAACCATCCAAGCACTCATCCGCTTCGTGGCTCGAGAGCGGAGCAACTAATCAAGGCTGCATTTACCATACGTGGATTCGCTAAACCTGAGGAAGCCAAACAAGGATGAATCAGCTCGTCAGGGAAATAACGAAGGTCAAGTCATGTTCGTGAGATGTAATCTTAGTTTAGATTCCGTTTTAAGTCATGTTGAAAGACATATTTTATGTACTCTTCTTTTAGAAGGAATTTAGTTTCAGATTGCTGCCTGGATTCATATGATTATTCTTTGAAATTAAGAGCAATATTATTTCAATATTTCTTAATTCAAATAAGGTCAAGTAATCGGGCCATATGTCCAATCTGATTATACAGATTAAGTTTTATCTCCCGATGACATATACGTAGTTTATAATGCAATAAAAAGGCTATTTCTAAGAGACCACTACCTAAGGAAGAGTCTTATGTATTATGGCATAAACGATCAGCCATATCTCTAAGGATGTGAGTAGAAAGGCTAATAAAGACTAATATCCCGCCCCGCTTTTAAAAATGACTTAGAGATATGCGTAGACCGTTGTGTGGGTAAATGACCAAGATAAGAAAGAAAATCATAAATCTCGTAGTTCCGACTCGTTGAAGTCATTCATACTAATATAAGTGGACCTTATATGGCAACCTCAGGTAGAAATTTTTATTTCATCACATTTATTGGATGATCATTCTCGATATGGTTATTTGTACTTGATTAAAGAAAAGTTCAGTCTCTTGAAAATCTAAGATTTTCTTGGATCAAGCCTATAAACAATCGGGAAAAGTCATAAAGGTTGTTAGATCTGACCGAGGCGTGAGAGTATTGGTGGCAAGCATGGCGTAAGGCCGGGATGTACCTAAGGGCCATTCGCGCAAATACTTAGAGGACTCTCGGGATAAGGCACGGCTCTCTCTCTCTCTCCCCCTTACTATGCCCGAGTCCCGAGCAAAATGGTGTAGGCCGAAAGGCGAATCATCTTATGGAAATGTGATAAGAGCATGATAAGTAGGACAAATTTACTCCTGGCTTATGGGGCTAAGCTTTTGAAAACAAATTTTGTACATTTTGAATCGGTGGTACCCACGAAGTCGGCTCCATCGACTCCCTGGTTATGGACGGGCGAAAGCCCCAGCTTAAAACCACTTTTAAGGTTTGGGATGTCCCCATAAGTAAAGTTATATAAATCCCAGTTTATTACAGTTTGACCTTAACCACTAGGTGTTATTTTGTATCTTACCCTAACACTAAGGATACTCAGCTCTATAATCCCAATGAGGCACAAGAATCAGGGAATCACATGCTCTAAGTTTTCGTGAGTTTGATGTGGCTTCTAAGAGTGAATATCAGCTTACTATTGAGGAAGATAGTACGATGAGTAATGTGGTATCTATATCTCCTCCCATACGTATAATCGCGGGAAACTCCAACACACCATTTCTAACCTCGAGACTAGGATCCCGCTGCCGAGACAGCTCCAATGAAGTTCATCAAGGTTCCCCGTGCGTGATGTGGCTATTAATACCCAAAGAAGGAGATCCAATTGTGGAGAGGATTTTAATGTACCTATACCACCGACTATCTAGTCTATATAGAGAGTTAAAGACTACGATATCAAGTTCAGAATCGACCCAATAACTATGAGGAAGTCAAGTCATTCCTCAATCGAATCAGGGTCAGATGCAATGAGATTAAATCTAATCTATGAGGTACAATCTGAGTTTGGGAACTTATTGAATTACTCCGAAGGTCATAGACCCATTGGTCGCAAATGGGTGTATAAGACTAAAAAGGACTCTAAAGGAAAGATTGAGAAGTTTGTGCCGCATCGGGTAGCCAAAGGCTCTGGCACCAGAGAAGGAGTAGACTATGAAGCAACTTTTCTCCGCCTCTTTCTAAAGATTCTTTCAGAGAGTGATCATGGCATTAGCTGCTCATTTTGATATGGAGTTACACCTTATGGATGTTAAACCGCCTTTCTGTTCTGAGACCTTAATGAAGAAGTCTATATGATGCAACCCTAAGGTTTTCAGGGCAACATCTGTAAACTTGTATGTAGACTGAAAAAAGCCTATTTATGGTCTCAAGCAAGCTGTGACAATGGTACTTGAAGTTTTACAGTGTTGTTGCTTCATATGGTTTTGTTGGAGAACAGCAGATCAATGTATACTGCAAGGTCAAGTGGGAGAAAATTCATTTTCCTAATACTCTATGTGGATGATATCTCGCTGCGCAAAGGACTCGTCTACCGTGCATGAGACAAAGCGATGTCACAACAACTTTGATATGAAGGACCTTGGTGAAGGCTCATTCTAGGTATCAGGATCTCATAGGATCGCTCATAGACTATCGGGTTTATCTCAGAGGGCATATGTTGATCGTGTTTTAGAAAGATTCAACATGCAACTATGTAAGCCAGAATTGCCTCGCCCTCAGAAGGTGATAAGTCGAGTCTATCACAATGTCCTCATTCAGATATGTAGAAAGCCCAAATGAAGAATATACCCATGCTAGTGCACTTGGGAGTATTATGTATGCTCAAGTATGCATCTAGGCCTCGATATTGCTTTGAACAGACTTCTAGCAGATATCGCCAACCTTAGACATGATCATCAGGTTGTCGCAAGAAGGTTAGCGAGGTACTTAAAGAGTGACAAAAAGACTATACGTTGATTTACAAACATGAAAACGTGACCTACATCAGTCGGGTATTCAGATTCGACTTTCATTGGCCGTCAGATGAAAAGAAGTCAACAACTCCGGTTATATCTTTAAGTTAGCAGAGGTGATCATGAAAAGTGAGAAATAGAAATTAATCGCATCCTCTACCATGCAAGCGAGCTCAGAAGATGCTTTTCAGCAACTACTCAAAGCAATTTGGCTCAAACCTTATTAAGGAGTTAACCGTGGTTTGATTTTGTGGATAGCCCATACAATTGTGAACAGGACAAGAACTCACAGTTGTTGTTTATTAACAACAACAGGTCCAAGAACAAACGACATGGAGGTCAAATACTCGACCATAAAGGAAAAAGTTCAAAACCCGTGACGCATAAAAGGAACACATATCAACTGATGATATGATTGCATCCTAACTAAAGGCCTTCTCCCTTTGTGTATTTAACTGGTTATGTCATTAACATTGGCTAGAGTATCATGATACCGTGAATTAGTGGGAGCTAATAGTTTTAGTTGTTTCTAATGTGTTGAATTCAATTACATTACATTTTAAGTAATAATTGAATTTCAGACAACTCTTTGCATTCAATAAGGTATTTGGTAGTGGAATGTAGGTTTACTCTGTGCTGAAAATATAATTGTTGGAAAATATCAAGGTATCAGTAAACTCTTTGAATAAAGGCTAGTGGGGCATTGTTGGCATTAGCCTCAATAGCATATTTTGTTACACATTAAGCAAAGTTAATTACTGGCGTAACATATATACGTGTTCGCGAACCATAATGGATATTCTCCGTGACACTAGCTCAGGAGACTTAAGGAGAGAGAATTTGACTAACAAAATGGATAACATGAAGTATCACCCATTATGAGGTACGTCCATTTAAACACACTACCATATTGAATCCATATCGCAGTTGAAAGCACTCGTGACCATGGAAGGGGCTGCGTGAGTACATGCAATTACCGCTAAGGGACCAATGTTCGAGACTTTATAGATCTGACATTAAGAATAAATCTCTGTAATTCAATATAAGAAGACACGCTTTGTTTCAATTAATATCGCCCAAGTGGGAGAATGTGGGTTTTCATTAAGTAGGCTTCATTAATCGGGAATTAAAACCGAATTAAGCCTGGCTCCACTAAGTGAGGTTATTAGGCTTCTTAATAAAATATATGACTGCCATAGGGCCGAGTTCGCCTACTGCTATGAGGGCCCGTGGGGTCTAACTCTATTTAAGGAAAGCTCAAGTCCTCCCAACCCTAAGGATATTTCTATCACATACGACAATTCTCTTAAGGTTTTCTTCGAGAAAAGGATTTTGGCACCATAAAGCCGCTTCAAAGGTCGTCAGAGGAAGATCTTCGAGATCTTCGAGATCGGTTCTTTTGCAAATTTTCATCAATTCCGCATCAACAAAGAAAGAGATCCATGGATTCCAAAGGTATGTAATTTGCGCTTCCATTAATATTCGTTATATTCACCACAGGATCTAGGGTTGTTATAGAAATCGACCAACATATTTTTCTTTGGTTGTGTTGGATTATTGATCTTTATATGCAAACCCAATTGTGTAGTCATCTTTAACATCGAAACAGCTAGTTACTTACATGGAAATTAAAGTGCTTAAGTAATTTGCCTTATGAACCCTAAGGATTAATTATGTCCATGCATGCCAATATCGAAGATACTTTGAATAATTTTGATGAACTTTAGTAGTTTTGATAATCAAAAATTTAAATAGTTTAACTTTATATTAAATAGTTTTTATATTTTGAGGATATCATTTGCATATATTTTAAATTTCTCCTTGAGGGTGATGTTAAATAATTTGATTGTTTCATATCTCTCCTCGGGGATGTAGAGGTGGGTCTATTTATTTATGGCATTGGGTTAGTGTTAAAAAAAACTTGAGATAAATCATCAAGATACTGCTGTGTGCTTTATTACGCATCTGGCTATGAACTGATCTACCAGTCTAATATTGGTTTTACAAGTGACTATGGAATGGTAACATTTTCGATTTAATGTCCGATTTGGATCTTGAAACATTAAATTTATCATGCAGTTTTTAAAAGGAGAAAAATTATATATATTCAGTTTTCTTGCTTTTTCAAGGAAATCTGAAAAGAATAAAACAAGATTATAATAAACAAGCTTTATGGTGCCGTGAAAATGGTATGTACATGCTATACACCTCAGATGATGATGCCCCATATTTGAAAGTTAGGTCTTGATAATGCAAAAGTTGTTGCATGTAAGTGGAATCATCTTTCAAAGATTTGATCAATTCTTTGTTAGGAGTATATGTTACGAGAAAAAAAGCAGCTTAACATCTAGAACCGTGACCAAATTACCCCAATTCAAGGAAGCACGTCCTAGTAAAAACTTTATAATTACTTGTTCTATATAAGAAAAAATTATGGTATAATAACACACTACTGTGACCACTACAATTGTTACATTCCAAAGATGTGTTCCATGCTGAATTATTTTGTAAGATCAAGAGCATTTATTAAGCCCAAAACAATTGATTAACAATCAAACGACCCAATAAATGCATTACAAAATACAAACTTTATTGAATAAAGAAGCATATCAATTTATAGTGTGTAGAAAAACATACCTGGAACAGATCCGAAATTATTGATTGCCATTTATCTCTAAAGAAATCTGGAGGGGGCAAGATCAAAGAGAAAGATGGCTAGGGTTGAAGAAGAATATTTCCTTCTCCCCAAAGAGTGTTCTACCAAACCCTTTAGCAATTCTTAGGCCTATTTACTTATATATATACAGAGCACAAGGGAAATTAATTGGGCTTTGGTCCAATGGGCTTACCTAAGCAAGGGAGAAGATGGAACCATGAGCTCCTACCTAGTTAATATTAAATCATCCTACAATGACCCATAATTAACGTATAATTATACAATTAAAATTGTAATATGATTTTGCTTAGTCCATAATTGATAAATTAATCTAAGATTCTCCCACTTGACGACATAATCATAACCTAAAGGCCAATAGATTTTACATAGTCATAACCAATCATATACAACTAACATACCGATAGGATATATAAATTGTACATAATCAGGTGCTACTAATTGAAATCATAAATTATTCCACAAGAGACTTACATAGCCATATCCAATCATATACAATTAATACACCTAGAGGATGCATAAATCGTACATAACCAGGCGCTACTAATCTAGAAGCAGAACAATGACAAAAGTATTGATTCAATAGAAATAAAACATAATATAAGTATTCATCCGTCAAAATGACACAAAATCATAAGATAATGACAAACGCCAAATGTGCATGTAATAACTCTAAAAAACATGAGCTTTACTTTACAAAATACATGAAAAGACAAACTCCCACTAAAACAAGAGTCTAGGCTCTTAACAATCTCATGCGTGACGTGGTTCTTGAAACACACAAATAGCAGTTTCCTCGTTAGTGGGTTTTTCAACATGCTAGCTTAGCGCAGCTCAATCGAAACGATGAACTCTGCAACTTTCTTTTTAACAAAAAATAACTTCACATTAATGTGCTAGAGCAAGAAGTGCTCGTAGTGTTCCTAGAGAAAGATACCGCTATGGAATTATCACAAAACACTTCTTAAATCTGGCCTAGAAATGCAGTGAACAACCTCCAAAGGTGAAATGAAGTTCGCAACCATATCAGACATAAAGTAGCCTCATAACATGCCACATACTCTACCTCCATAGTAGAAGAAGTTGTAAGTGTCTGCTTGACACTTTTCCATGAAACAACTCCTTCAACCATCATAAAGATATAACAAGAAGTGGACTTTTTATCATCCACGAAACCTCCATAATCTAATCACTGTTAAACCAACCTCACTCCTATATGCTCAAGACGTTGATATGTTAACATGAGATCCTCGATACCTTGAAGATACCTCAAACTTTCTTAGTTGCTTCTCAGTATTTCACCAAGATCACCTGCTCTTACCCAATAGCCGACAACAAAAGCAATATCGCAGGTACATTGAAAGCATACATCGTTGCTGACAACTGAAGAATAAGGGACTACTTTCCCAAAATCCTTAATTTCCGAAATTTCCTCCCTTTAATCTTTGGTGAAACCCCCTCCCTACTATATCCCTGGCCGAGTAGATGAATCACTATCAGTTCAACGACCTAATCGACGTAACTCGTAGATCATCAAAGAAGTTCTCGAAGCCTTTCCTCCTTTCTTTCACTCGCTTTTTCTCCAAACAGAAAGCAATGGGATCCTTCCTTTCTCCCAAGCCCTCACTCTAAGGTTTAAGGGTGGCTCACGTCAGCGTTTCACATGTCCACGACTTGTCCTAAATTGGCTTTACCCGAAACTATTTATTTCCTTGCTTTCGATTATATTCTGAATTTATTTTAAATGAACTTTACTTAATTTATTTTTTCATTTCGAGATTGCTTAAAATCCCGTTCGGTTAGCCGACTCGTGAAGCCCCCGAAACTATGAAAATACGATTATATTCCACCAACGAAATTCGTCTAGGTAACTAGATTTTGCGAGATGAATCCAACACTGACGTCCGTTTCATCATCCGAGATGTAGAAAATTTCAAGCCTGAATCATGTATTGTAGCGGCAATTTACCATTTTGCCATTTTTCGGAAAAATTCAAATTTACCCGGGTTTTTCAATAGCTCATATGGAGTCTTAGAAACAAATTCACTAGGAACTTGATTCAAAATATATAGCCGTGAAGCTAAGGATTCACCCCACAAGAACTCGTGTAGAAGTGAGGAACTAACTGCTACTACATCGTAATTATCAAGAAGTGTGTGATTCCTCTTCTCCGCAATCCCATTCTGTTGAGGAGTACCCTGGAGCATCAGATATCGACATTAATGCCATTCAAGGGTACCTCAAAATGGTCCAAGGTCGCGGTCCCGGCCTCATCATATCTACCATAATACTCACTCACATCCGTCATAATGAACCACTTTGATTCTCTTCCTTATCGGGAACTCAACTTTTGGCTCGAAAGCTTTGAAAACCTCCAAAGATTCAAACTTCATGAATGAGCTTCGACAAAACCATAATGAGAATAATCATCAATGAATGTAATGAAATATTTGTAGCCACCCATAGCAGGGAGAGTGAATGACCCACAAATATATGTATGAATAACCCTAAGCAACTCAAGAGATCTATCAATTCAAGTGCCGCTTACCTTTGATGCGCCTACACTTGCATCAAAATATGAGAAACTGCATTGAAGAATCATCTTAATTATTCTTTTCCATTCTATGTCTAGAAATATGGCCTAAACGCTGTACAAAGAATAGAAGGCTTTTCATTCAATCTCAAATGTTTTGAGCTACTAGCGTGATAATAGTAAGGGTAATGTAAAACATAAGGCAAAGCAAACAAATCTAATCAGAAGACTCCTAAAGTACTCAAATGCCAATCGATAGTGAATCTTGCATACTTTAACTTTTCTAGTTCCAAAAGAAACTATATCCAAGTCTATCCAAAATAGGTACTAATATCAAAATTTTCCTAATCGAGTATGTACTACATCCTCGCACTCCAAAAAATTTCCTGTATTGAGCTATAATTTAACAACTCCTAAAAAATCAACTTGGACATTTGTACTGTCTCCCATGCACACATATTGCTCCAAACTAGTTGGACTTCTTCTGCTTATAATCGCTTGCATAGAATTGCAAGTGTGAATGGTACCACCACTATCTAACCACCAAGCATCAGACGACACATGAATGATATTAGATTCAAAACAAACATTCACCCAATGATTATCATAAGGCTCATTTTTCCCATTCCCTGCACTAGTCCCATTGAGTCTGGGTGATGCGAGACTGAGAGCCTAAAAGTGAAGAATAAACAAGAGAGCAATGTCAAAAATACATGTAAAACATGGACATGCAAATTGCTCTATTCTTCGTCTTACCAAATAGCCCACAAAAGTGGTCACCAAATGCTAGAGTCTATAAAATACAAAAAGACTCATACATAGGTAAGAGCACCACCAACTACAACCAAATACGCTAATTTCCCACTGATAGGGTAGTAAAATTACGTGGTTCATGACACTTAATGAAATCTCTTCACCAAACTAAGCATCTTACCAAATAATCAAATTATCGATAGGACAACTTCACTATCCATATGGATCTTAGCAAAATTGATGTGCAAGATGAGAGAAATAACAGTTGCAACATCAATTTCAAGAATATCCACATTCTCAGACTCACGATAGGCAAGTTCATAAGTATTTAATATTTCTCAATATTTACTCAAGTGCAATAATATCAATAATAATCTTATTCACAATATGATATGCTATAAGTAATCACAAATAGTACAAACATAAATTGCTAAAGCAATATTGTAAAAATGAAACAAGCAGAAAATATTACAAAGTTGGGTAAAATTCAATTTTATCCTAAGATCAAATTTGATGTTTAATGGGGTAAAATAATTTATGAAATAAACCTCCATAAAAATGAAATTAATAACAAAACCGTAATAATTTCACTTGTTATTTGCTTATCCGGGAGCACTATCCAAACCAAATAAACCATCGTTTCATGTCCTAGCAATTAATGGAGCAATGATAACAAATTATTAAAAATAATCTATTTTCTAATTTGGTTTTCCCAGAAACCTTATGCTAAAAGAAAATACATATTTTCTTTCCATGAAATGAAATAAACAAATAATAAAAAGAAGATTTTTAAAAATTAAAACTCGTCAATTTGTTGCTGTTACTGTTACTGTTACTATTACTATTTGTCAAATGAATAAATAATAAAAAGAAAAAAAAAAACATGATTGAAATGTAATGATCATGTACTTTATTATTGTGAATAACAATTCACGTTAATCAAGGAACATAATTTGCATGATTAAAAAACTGACAACCTTTCCTTTTTTATTTATTTATATATTTAATTAAAAACAATATATAAATGTAGTGGGCGCATTTGACTCCCAAACCTAGGATGGGCTGACTGGGCCTTACTGACTTCCATAGGCTGGTAAGGGTTGGTCTAGTGCAGCTTAGTGGGAAAAGGGTATATAAATGGAAGTTTTATCCTTCTCCCGGTAAAGGAACCCGAGACCTTGAATCCAAAAACTATCATATTATATTTCGTAAATCTTTTTAGAGGAAAAAAGAGAAGAAAGAAGAAATATTTGTACTCCTTAAAATAAAAAGTACTCAAGAAAAGTGCTTATCCATTCAAGCATTTGAATGGGTCTGATCCATTTTGCGGTGTTCTATACGTTCACACCATGCTTTTTTCTCTTTTTTGCTTATTTATATGGATTAAAGTTTTCCAAACAGAGAAAGTTTTATTGTTGATCTAGTAGTCAAACCATGTTCATGGGAAGCTAGCTGCCCAATGTAACTAAGACTGCGTTGTTCTTCAGAGCAAACCTAGGCAAACTGCAAAACGAGAGAGAATTAACACATTGCAATTAATCATCAATGATTAATAACAAGAGAGAGAATAATATAGGAAAAGAAAAGGCAATATATGATTTTATTAAAATAACCATGTTTGTTACAATTTTTGGGTATTACATATTCAAAAGATCAACCAACGAAAAAAAACGTGTTCATGACTTAAGTTAACTTGATTTTTTTATTTTTGTAATAGGAATTGTTTTTTTTTGTTTTTTTTTTTTTGTTTGAAAAGAAAATAATTTTATAGATTCAAACTAGCAATATATTCTATAGAAACATATAATCAAATTTGTTTAAAATTCTAAAGGATGACCTAATATCCAAGTTAATAGCACAATGAACTGGGCTTAAAGCCTACACATTTACACTTTATGATGACTAGAATACATATGATTCAAGTTTTGCAAAAGATACTGACGTAATTCATGATTTGACTTGATGTTTTGATTGAATTTGTTTTACCGTTTGAATAACTTATACACCAGAAAGTGTCGCAACAAGACGACGAAAACCAAACTGCCGTACTAAGAGGACACAAATCACATGTCGAACAAGACGATGACAAAAATAGGCTGCACAAGACGACGATAAAAATACGAAAAAATAAAGTAAAATCTAGATTTTTGTAGAAGAACCACTTTATTGGAAAAAGAAAACTGTAGAAAAGCCATGTAGAGGAGTGATTTCAAAGTTAAGAATGTAAAATCACCCTCTTTTGCTTAAAAATGAGCTACAAAAATAAAATGAGAAAGAAAGAGGCGGTTAGTTTTATCAGAGGCACGAATTGTTTAAAATCCATCAAGAGGAAAATAATGTACAAGATATTAATTGTTGCATGTTATTTATTTTTTATTCATTACATGTTTTTCTTTTAATTTTAGGAAATAAGGAGACTTCTGTCAGTTGTAGCTTCATATAAGAGCAATGAATATTGAAATATTTAAAAGCATGAATTTAGTAATTTAGCAGTAACAGATCACACATTTGCATGATGTTGCCCCATCGATTAATAAAGCAGCTGCATGAAGGCCACCAAAATCCATCTCCTAACAAATATTTTCCAAGTTGAGTTAGGATTGGTCTAAATCAAACTATTGTTGCATTTACAAAATTTCACGATTTGTTTACCACTCCTTTTGACTACAACCATTGCGGATTTCTTCTGCTTCGTACTGTTTACTTTCTTTGTGCCCTTGTGGGCCACTAATTTTGATCGTAGAATAGATTTTATTGAATTGGGGCTCGTTTGGCTGTGATGCTCACAGTACCTAACTTATTCTTAAAACATGTAATCTTTAGATAGATGAGTTAAAATATATAAAATTAGTTTATAGGATGCAACCCTAGAGTTTTTGCAGTTTATTTGTTTGAAGTGTTTTGGCTGTTAACGTATTAATGGCGCTTTCCTTTGGAGATTGGAAATTGAAGAAACCATGTCTGAAAATTGCTTGAATATTATTAACATTTTTTAACACCAAAAATTATGTGAAAGGAAAATTATTTTAATGTTAATGGTTTACCATCATTAAACAAGAACCCATTATAGGTCACGTTGGTGCGTTTAGTTTTCTCCCTATCAAATTATTAGGCGTATATACTAGTTAGAACAAGTCACTACGTTAAAAAGAAAAAAAAACTGAGAAATATCTACAAACCACTTTAGCTTTAAATATAAGAGTGTTTTTGGGTTTTTATTTTTTATTTATTTATTTATTTTTTGTCAGTTGAACTTTAAGGCATTAGTTTTGAAAATGAATGAAGTGTATCTGCATTTGAGTGGTAGCTTAACGCTGTGTTTTGTTACTTGGAAAATTTTGAGAAAAAAATATGGAGGAAAGAAAAAAGTAGAAAATGTAAGAAAAAAAAGATATAGATAGTTGATAGGTGTTGGAAGTTCCACATCGATGACACGATCTGATTGAAATGAGTATATATATGAAGAAACCTTCATCCCTTTATAAGGTCTTTTAGTGGGAGATGAAAGGGGTTCTAAAATATCAACATAGTATCAGAGCTCGGCCAAGTGTCTGGATCACAATGGAGGAGGCTCCACACTTATCATAATCTGCAAGGACTGGAAAAAAAAATCCAACATCTGTGTGAGGGGGAGTGTTGGAAGTCCCCCATAAGGTGAATTTAGAACCTATCTAGTAGTGATTTTAGAAAGTGGTTTTAGCTTCAAAATTATTTTTATAAAAATGATAGGTATTATTCGATAAACTTTAGGAAACACTTTATTTTAAAATTCATTTTTAGTATTATAAAAAGATTACTGTTAATATTATAAGATGATTCCTGCTATTTTTTGAAAGCACTTTATATTTGATTCTCTTAATTAAAACACTTTTGGAAAACACTATTATTTTGGAGCAAATGATATTTAAACTAAAAGTTATGCCTTATTGTAAAATTAATAAAAAATGCTACTATGAACATATACATATTAATTAAAACATGCAACAAGAATTAGTAGGCCTCGTCGGGACTCATAAGTTTTTTCACTATTTTCTAGCACAAGACAACTTGATGCGTGAACACACTGTGTGGTAAAAGCACATGGATGAAAATTCCAAAACAGGACGATGAAGATGGGAAAATTGTTCTTTTATTGCTCTAAAGCAACAAGGGGCAAGCATGTAAGTATATGCATCAATCAACTTGTTCTTTTTTATTTCCATATACCACAAAGTACTGTAAAGTTCATCAGGGTACATAATGTGAATGGTGAAAAAAGATCAATGTATGAATCACATACAAGAAATTTGCATTTATTACATTTTCTTGATTTATTCTATAAATTAAAACAAAACAAAGCAATATGGCCTGGGTTTTGCACCTCAACTATCATCGATTTGAGTCATTTCAGAAATATTGAGATTTACCCCATTGTTACCTTTGGGTTCCATAGATTAGCTTTCAAGATGCAACGTGCTCTAGCAAGAAGGAGGCGTAGGGCAAGGTGGGCTGTTTAGGATGTAGGTGTAGCTGAGCCGGATCTTATGAATTCTGGGGGTCATCATAGAATTTTAAAATGTACAGTGTTTTTATGCTAAGTCAATATATTAGTTATTAACCTAGATACTATATCATTCTTTAGTGTTTTTAGCGAATTTAATTTTGTCTCAATCACATGTATTTCTAGTTTGAATAAATAAAATTTCTATTTTAAAAAAAGTGCTAATAAGAGTTATGATTAATACTTGCTAGAATCCCCATCTGGGCAATCAAATATCGGAGGCCAGCTTATATAGTTAGTAGTCCCATTATTTATTTCACAAAATTATGCAATATTTCAGCAACTAACTTATTTATATTATTGGCTTATAAAAATGAATCATTTCAAAATTGTTAGCATCAATTTATAGCAAAGTTAAGTATTTCAATGCATCTTAAATAAATTACTTTAATTTTAAAATTATCTTTTGAAGAATTTTTTTTAAAATTAAAACTTATATATACTAACATTATTTGTTCAATAAATGACTTCAATAAATATAACTAGAATGAGATTGTCTCTTCAACATACAAAGTACGTGCAATTGGGTATTTTATTAATTATCATAGTTTGAAATATTTTTCAACTTCCATTTATAAATATTTACTAAAATAGTAGCATAAGATTATGTTTGGTTCTTGAAAAATGTTAAGGAAAGAAAATTGGGAGGAAAGAAAAAGGTGATGAAATGAATATAAATTTTTTCTGTTATTTGGTCATGTATAAAAATTTTGAAGGAAAAAAACTAATTTTCTCAAATTTTAATAATTTTTCGTCATACTTTCAAATTGAGTTAACATGCCCTTGTTTTGTCATTCTTTATAAACTATTTTTTTTAAATAGAATCAGATTGATAAAACTATAAAGTATACTTTTCCACATAAAATATAAAGAATATATATATATATATATATATATATATATATATATATATATATATATATATATATATATATATATATATATATATATATATATATATATATATATAATTGGGAACCTAATGTTATATAGGATATAATGCAAAACATCTTTTTTTCCCCTTTCTTTCTTATTTTCCTCATAAATTTTTGAAGAAAATTAATAGGAAAAATTTTACAGTATTTTCCTTAGTATTTTTTTCCTTGCACTTTTCATATCATCTACAATTGTTTTTTTTACCTTTTTTGGCATTCCTGAGAATCAAGCATAACCTAAAATGATGGGTGACAGTTTGATGTATACAATTTTCAATCTTGGAACATGATGTATGTTGAAATTAGGAAACCTAATCGGGGAACAAGAGAAAACTGAAAGTCTTATTCCAAATAACTTAATTGGAAATCACATAACAAAGGTCTTTATTTAGGCATAGGCTTACTTGAAGAATCCTAAACAAACAAAATCTGAGTGCTAAGAAAATAAATCCTACCAATAATAGGAAATAATTTAATTTAACACCCCTCTCCCTCAAACTCACGATATACGCTATAGTATCGAGTTTGTCAACTAGAAAATGAAACTAAACATAATGGGACTCGTGAAGAAATCTTCGTTGCAGAATCGAAGAAGAAACAAACAAAAATGTGATGGTGCCATGCTTGAAGTGATGACTTGTATGGTGGCAATCAATTTTAATGTGTTTGGTTCGCTCACGAAAAACTGAGTTGTGAGCAATTTGAATAGCTCTTTTGTTGACACAATACATAGGAGTGGGATGAGAAAGAAATACTCCCATAACTACAAGTAACCAACGTAACCAAACAATCTCTTTGGCAGTAGATGACAAAACACGATATTCTGCTTCGTTTGAAGATAGAGAAACAATGTCAAGCTTACTCTTCCAAGAAATAAGACATCACCAAAAAGATACAAAAACTAAAGAATAGACATTTGTGATTAGCGAGGTCATTGCCATAATTAGCATTGTGAAAGTATGCACGTAGCTCCAAAGAGGAGGTAAATGAAAGTAGAAGATTCTAAAGACCGGTAATTCTCAAGATACCGCAAAATACGAAGAACAACTCCAATGAACTGTAGGGAGGCAACAAACTAACTAACAACATGAACAACATAAGCAATATAAGCAATTTCGTGATGAGTAATAAGATATACTAAGCTCTAACAATAGTACAAGATAATGTAGATGTATGTGGCATACCATTAAGAGGAATACTTCAGACAATAACTCCAAGAGGAGTATTAACAGCCTTATTATCGCGAGTCTAGCCCGCCAAGAATATCTCGCAACATATTTTGATTGTAGAAGATAAACTTCTCAATACCTAAGAAATATCAGAAGAACCTGGGATCCTTCATTTCAATCTGCTTACTAACCCTCGCTTCAAACTGGAATATCAACATCATCAATTAAATAATCATGTCATCAACATATGTTAGAAAGAATGATACACCAGACTGGAATACACTTAACAAAGAGAGCAGAATCATAACTACTAGCAGCAAATCAAAGATAGGAGATCACAACATAAAATTTCTCAAACCAAGCACAAGGTGCTTGTTTGAGACCATATAATGCCTTCCTGAGGTTGGAAACATACCCAAAATCATGAGAAACACTAGGAAGGGGCTCCAGCTATAAACTTCTTTCGAAGATCTCCACTTAAGGCTGGCATTTTAACATCAAATTACAAATATACTATTGTCGAACCAAAGCTACTACAATAAGAGTATGAACTCTGTAGTCATTTTCGCAATGGGAGCAAAAGTCTACCATAATCCATACCCTCGTGAACATGCTTTTGCAACAAACCAAGCTTTGAATTGCATAATAGATCCATCAAAATTAGTCTTAATCTTATACACCCAACGATAACAAACAATACTCTTACCAAGAGGTAGAGGAACCAAATCCTAAGTAACTATCTTATGCAAAGTGTATGCCTCCTATCCATAGCTTCATTGCACGTGGATCAAGAATTGCCTCTTTATAGGAAGAAAGTCAGAAAACAATGAATAGAAGCTAAAATGAAGTAAAAGATGAAGAATAATAAGAATAGGGAAAAATCAATGATTTTGTGGGACTTACAAACGTGTGTGGATTGACGTAGAGGTGGATCTATAATCGCACTGGGGCCGAGGACCATAGGAGAAGAGGGAGCTTCAAGTGTCCCAAAGAGCAAAGTGTATGTACCTGTAGAACTATTAGTAACAACACGTTGAATATGATGCAAAGGAATAGGAGGAAGAACATGAGAATGGGTATCTAAAGTACGAGGAACTTGAGATGACAAGTTATTAGAATCCTCGTAAAAGGATCAATACTAAGAAGACTTATAGTCTAAATTTCAAGTCATAAATAGAAGATGGAATAGAAAGAAAGGTATATGTTAAAGATAAACAAATACGACGAGACATATAAAGTTTTGAGAATGATCAAAACATCGATACTCTTTCACCTTCATTATAACCAAGAAAGACAGAAATAACAAATCGATGGATAACTTGCTATGTTCTACATGAGGTTTAAGAATGAAGAAAGTACAACCAAAGACTCTAAAGAATGAATAATCTGGGCCATACCCTTATAATTTCTCAAAAGGAGAAATACCTTAAATATGAGAGGAAGGAATATTATTAATCAAAGTTACACCAATAAGAACAACTTCTCCCTAAAATTCACTAGGAACAAAATTCGACAATAAGAGAGATCGAGCAGCTTCAACAATATGCCTATGTTTTCTTTCAACAGCACCATTTTGCTCGGCATTCAGACACCTAAGTTTGTTGCATTATTCCATCTAAGGCAAGCAACTAAAGAAATTTATTCAAAGTGTACTCCCTACCCAAATCACACCTAACACATTTAATAATAGAAGAATGTTGAGTTTTTACAAGAGCACGAAAAGCTTTGTATATCTCAAAGAATTCAAAATGATGTTTCACCAAATAAACATAACAATAGCTAGTATGATCATCAATAACATAATATCGAGACCCTTATTTTGTGGGAACGGGAGAAGGCCCCCATACATCATAATGAATCATATCAAATGGAGAAGAAGAGACAACACTTCATTAAAAGTAAATGGGGTAAATTTGGTTAGTTTACATCCACTACAATCGTAACATCGTGAGTTTGTAACTTTCCTACAGCCCTTGTGGAAAATGTCAAATGAGAAAACGAAACATGACCAAGGCGAGAATGCCATAAATAAAAACTAGAAGAAGAAGGACTCAAACGAAAAGATGACAAATCAATAGTGGCAGCAGGAATAGCAGACACTTTTAACTCATCCAAAACATATAATCCCCCCTTCCTATGGCCTATCCTAATCAGCTTCTAAGGTTGCAAATCCTGTACAAAACAACAAGAAGAAAAAAGGTTACAAAATTATTAGAGTTACACAACCAACCAACAGAATCAAGATTCAATGTGAGGTTCGGAATATGATAAACATTATAGAGAGAGAGAGAGAGAGATTAGGGATAACAACAAAACCAACACCTATTAAAGGCATAAGAGTGCCATCCACGATCATAACAGAAATGTAAGACAAATGGTGACATATGTAAAACAAGAAAACAGAGACATATGATAAGAAGCACTGTGAGTCCAAGACCCATGTAAAAGACGCATACTCTAGAGAATTGTGAATCAACTGACCTACGAAGAAGAGGCAAACATAGCTTCAGGGTCGTAGGAGAGAAACTTTTAAAATGGCTCTACAGTAACAGGATCGTGGAAAGAACTTGATGCGCTTACCGCTATAGTATCAAACCGTGGTGGTCTCAGAGCCTGAGGTAGTATAAGCCAAGATTGATCGTGTCTGGTTGCCGTGCTTCCAATGAGATCGTTGCTACAACTAGTTTTGGTCGCCAGACATCAACCTTCCAATGACCTTTTGCTTACAAAAATTGCAACTCATCGAAGGTAACCTCGGAGGTCCTATTCTAATTATTAGAAGACGCTCTGTGGCTGCACCGCCAACACGTATGATCTTGACAGAAATACCCTTTTCGTAATTTGACTTAAGACGTGTTTCTTCAACTAATAACTCACTAACAATTGAGTCAACAAAGAAGTGGAGAACGATGCAAAAACTCCAACCCCTAAATCCTTCAAAAATCACCGCTAAGAGCCATCAAGAACCGAATCCACCTCGCTTCTTCTACGAGCAATGTACTACATGCCTTAATTCATTAAATTTTATAAGAGCCAATTGATCCTAAAGATCCGCTGGCAGCGTACAAAAACTCTTGAACACTCATATTCCTTGTCAAGAGCACGTATGTCAATCTCCGCGATACCGCTTGCAAAATTTGATTGGAGTGTATAGCCTACAAATGACCCCAAACCTCCTTCACATCTCATACTTTGCCAAACGTGCACCTATTGAATGCTCAACAGAATTGTTAATCCAAGTAATGATTTTTGAATTGTTTGCTTCCCACGTGTCTAGATCGCAAAGGGTATCCTCATTAGTACTTAGGTTTAACACAAGTTCCTATAACATATCCTCACAAATTTTTTTTCCTTTAAGAAAAGTTTCTCACCACATAACTCCAATATTAAATAATTCTTTCCATCCAACTCATACTCATAGATCAAGTGAACTGCCTCTTTCAATAGCCATAATCAAAAACAAAAAACAAATAAATACCATTGTAGATTTGCTATGCTAAAAATAAAAGACCACAAAAAGAAAATGCCAAACGCCTAAAGATCGGGAATCGCGAAACACCAATTGTGAGATCATGCCAAAATTGTGTGATCACGCCCAGTTTGGATCCGAAAGTTGTGTTTGAAATTGAATTCTTCCCATGAAACTCAGCTCAATACCATGTTGAAATTAGAAACTCCAATTAGGAATAAAAAGAAAAACTGGTGCTTATTCAATAACTTAATTGAAATTACATATATAAACAAAGGTTTTTGTATAAGCATAGGCTTACTAGAAGAATCCTAAAAGGAAATAAAATCTAAAGTGTTAAGAAAGAAATCCTACCAATAATAGGGAAATAATTTAATTTAACAATATATGTATTTTCATAGGATAATCATGTTTAAGTTAAGTCAGCTTAAAACGTGCTTCTTAATAATTAGATTGTTTTTTTTTTTGGTTATTTAATTGTATAAGACTGATTTTATCCAATTAGACCTATTTTTATATTTATATTAATTACTTTTGATTATAATGATATTACTTTAAGCAAATAAACTGGGAGCTGGCGGATGATCATATTGATTTAATGAAGACCCAATTATTAAATGTATCATAAGATATATTATTTATTTAATAAAAATATTATATTTGGGTTCATATTTTGAATCCTATATTATTATTTGTGTTAACTTATTCTGAGAAGTGTTTTAGTTTTGAAATAACATGAATATATAACCTATCAACACAAATTACAAATATCATAAACCGTATTTAATTCCTCATAATATCATGAACATAAATCTTAATTACCGAGCTAGTCGTCATACAGTTGTTCTCCTTAGAATAGAAAGCAGCGAGGAGACCAAATTTGACTTAAAGAAGTCAAAGAGGAGAAATCATTACTGACAACAAGGTTTCCTTGGCTCTGTCAAATGTCATATATATAACGTGGGAGAACTGAAATTGACCAAAAATAGGCTAAGGAAAGCAAAATTATATTCCAACGAAGATTTTCTGTCTCCACTTCTCTCATAATTAACGTGCAAGTGAATGCATCTGACTATATATCATAGGAAACTTAGGAGGGAAAAAATTAATTCAAAAGGCCGATCATAGTTGACTTTGGAAATATAGAATTTGTACTGTGTTTGATTCGTGGAAAGTACTAAAGGAAGAATAAGGTAATGTGAGTTTTCTTGTATTTGATTTTCTAGTAAAAATTTTAGAAAAACAAATATAAATGACATTACTCCTCGGAAACTTAGGTGGTGTTGTTTTTTTTTGTGTTTGTTGAAATCAATTTGCTTTAGCATTCAACTATTTTGTTTTTTTTACTTTTTCATGGCTTATTGTTAAATTGTTTTTAAAATTTTTGTTCATTAGAACAAGCCAAAGATTTGACTTGGCCTTTTTTTTTTAATGTTTTTCTATTAAGAAAAACTAGAAATTCAAATATGAGAAAATCATGTACTTTATAAATCAATTGAAACTCTCATGATTGCTTATGTTAATTAAATAAAATATATGCATTTTTAAATTTATTTTAAAATTTTATTTTCAAAATTTAAGTAAAAATTAAAGATCGATTTTTGTTTTTAGAGAAAACAAAACAACTAAATACTAAATCCTATTACACTATTCAAAATAAAAGTTCTACTTAGCATTAAGTAAAAACAAACGCTACCTAAATATGATATTCTCGTATTGGTTCGTTTATTCAAAAGATTAAGCAAGAAAAATGTGCTCATATCCGTGACTAGGTCTTTTTATTTTTAGCATGAATTTATTCAAAATCCACAAGGTTACACCACATTAAGAGTGAAACTACATACTAATTGTTACATGTTATTTAATTTTTATTCATTCTATGTGTACAAAACATACACAAACATTACTGGGGAAGATGAAAACTACCGACATGATGCCTTTTTCAACCAAATCAATACCGGAGTTATTGATCAGTTGACCTAGATCCGGAATCATCACCGATCCATCCGGCTCGGGCGTTGACCTCTCGCGGCAAAGTAAGAAACAAAGGGGATCGGCGGGCTTGCTCGTTGTTCTCCGATGCTCTGCCATATTTCGATGAAATAAGAAATCAACTGCTTAGAGGGCGAATGTTCTGTGTCCCTTTTACCAATGGGGTGGCCCGGTATTTATAACATATGCTTTTCCCAGTCAGATGGTGATAAGGATTCTTTCCCATTGGATGGGGAATTTCCTGCCTTTATCATTATCGACATTAAGTGATAATGAGGGAGTATTTATCGAGAATATCTACTTCCTCATCGTGATTCGTTTGAGCCGATAGATGTTGTTATCGATTTATCCTACTTCCCTTACCGATGATTCGGCTTTGATTTATAGGATATGGGCTTTTCGCATTGTCCATGTTGTCACCCCAGGGGCGAACAACGGCTTCCGCTTGGGGTCGGCACAAGGCTCCAAGGTCTCACCGGGCTTACCTTTCCTCGGGCTTGACAAGTGGGCCTCGCGCCTATTTTTAAACCCTATCAAGCTACTCTGAAACTGTGGTACCGCGAGCCGCAGTGCGGCTGTATCGCTTGAACTCCGTGAGACTGTTTGCTTAGTACGCGGTAAGGGCTTGCCGCCGCCATATGTTCAGCTTTCGCCTCACTCCAGCCTTTCAGCCTTATGAGAACATCCTCCGACCGTCGCCTCAGGTTCTCGATCTCAAGCCTTCGCTTTTCTACGAAGTTCGTGCCTTTTCCTTAACGCTTGTTTCGACCTCCGCAAAGTTCCTTCGCGCTGCGGGTTCTTTTCGCTGAGGTAGCCTTTTCGCTCGCTCGACCGTGCATCTTTCTTTCCTTCCGTGTCTGGAAGTAATATAGCGAGGCGCTAGGCTAGATTTGTTAGGTCTTGTTCTTATATTACTGTTACTCTACGGGTCCAGGCTCGCTTCCTCTTCCTGCAGATTGAGGTGACTCATATATCGTATCTCGTGTAAGGTGCAAGGGAAGCCCGATCGCTTACCGGGGGTTGCTTTCGAGATGCCCTAGTGAACCTCCTCCCATGGATAAAGGGAAGGGTAGAATTACGAGATTAAGTATCTCATGGATCTAATATCCAAGTCATTCATGTAGAATGCTCAAGTGGGACCCAGCCGAGCCGAGCCTTATATGGGGGAACCATGAGGGCGCAAGCCCCCCTTTCTGTCCGGTTTGGTCTCGACATTTCGACCACCCATGGTCCAAGTGCCTAAGATGGTGTGTTTTTCGAGGTGGCCTTCGAAGTAATGGCCCCTCTTTCCTCTACACCTTTATAAAATGGTTCAGAGCATTTCAATGTCTGCCCCTCTCAACTCGCCAATTTCTCGCGGGTATTCGGCCGCTGGTCTTCTTGTGATAAGTATTTGATTCTCAGATACCGTTTCTGCATCTTTTAAAGGTGAAGGAAGCCACCAAGGCGCACCATTGCCTCTCGATTATCTTGATCTCCCATCTCCCATAGATTATGGAAGGAGCGCATTTCTTTGCTGGCCGTAATTGGGAGTACCACTTTGATAAGGACGATACACTCGGGCGTTCCGATCATGCACCACTCCCGAGAATCGCGTGAGCATCGCTTTAGCTTAGCTCGTCTATCTTTCGTAAGTTATAGGTGCCTTTAATTCCCTTCGTAGTGTGTCTTTCGTGATCGCCATACTGAAGATAGTCATAAAGCTGAGTCATTGAAGGCCTTCCGCCGCTTACTTCCTGAGCTCATCAGCCCGGGATATTCCCGCATCTTCAGTTCGAGGTCCTCCCGCTCCACTACTTCAGGCCTTCACCTCCCTCCGCTATGCAGTTTTCATGATGGGCCTCCTGTCAAGCCTACCAAGGAGAGCTTTTGGCTCGAAGTGAGACGCCACCCCGAGTCCTGAGTGTGAAGCGAAAACTCGACTCTCCCGAAGGGCCGTCCTTGCAAAGTCCCAAAGTCGGGGGACGTCTTCTTACTCACTTCCACCCATGTCCGAAAGGTCGGCAGGTCAGCGCTTCACAGGTTCCTAAACTCTGCTAATAAATGCCGTTCCACGCAAAGGGCAAAGATTCTCGGGAGGGCTCGAATTTCGCGAGGTCATGCTCTATCACTGCTGGAGTCCCTCCGCTTAGAGAGCAGAGTCTCCTTCTTCAAGGACGAAAGAGTCGAGGAGGAAACATCCCTAGGCTGATGGAGATGGCGATTCCTTGCTCCTCAATGCCGAGCTTATACCGGGCGCGTGCCATTCATCCTCGTGAGACTTCACCTTAAGAGGTCGTGCCCCGCCTATCGAGGAAGCCTTAGCCTTTCCCCAGGGGGCTCCCGTAGTTCCTGGGCGTCTTCGGCTGCGGTCTCGCTTATCTCTGCCTGAGTCAGGCAGTCGACTTTGCCAGGTACTCAAGGTGGCTACTCATTTGAAGGGTTCGACCATGTAGTGGTCAAAATGTCTGAGACCGCACTCCGACACCAAAAGGGGGCCTCAGAATCGCCGCGAAAGTTTCCCCATATAAAGGCTAGACTCGCCTAGCACCGTCAGCATTCTCGCACTCATCGACTTCGTATATTCGATCCTCAAGTAGATACTTTAGACCACCCTACCCTTCCCTTATCCATGGGGAGAGGAGGTCACCTAGGGTATCTCAAAAGCAACCCCAAACAACACCGAGGCTTTACTCGTCGTCTCGACCGATACAATGAGAGCCACCCCAATGCGCATATGAAAGAGGAACGACTGGACCATGAGAGTACCAGTGGTCAAGAATCTGCACCTAACCAATCTAGCCCTAGTGCCTCGCTATATTACTCAAAAAGACACGTAAGGAAGAAAGACGCACCCGTCCCAGGACAGAACGAAAAAGGCTACCTCAAGCAAAGAACCACAAAACACCAGAAAGAACTCTACATGGAAGGTTAGAACAAACGTTAAGGAAAAGGAAACCCGAACTCGTAGAAAAACATAAAGGCTTCAAGATCAAGGGAACACAAGGCGAATGGTCAGAGGATGTTCTCAAAAGAAACTGAAAGAACTGGAAGGAGTGGGCACGAAAACCGAGAAGTCATCATTATCATAAGACATATGACGGCGACAAAGCCCTAACCAACTCAGCCCTAAGCAAACACGTGGAAGTCGCACCCGATTCAAGAAACGATACAGCCTCAGACACGTCACGCATACACAAGTGGTCGGGGCAACCGATAGGAGCCAAAAAATAGGCACGCAAGCCCATTCGCTAAGCCTAAGGAAAAGGTAAGCCCAATGAGACGCCCAAGCCCTTGGCACCGGCCCAAAACGGAAGCCCGATTTGTTCGCCCTACGGGCCAACAACATGGACAATCTGAAAAGCCCATATCCTATAAATCAAACCAAATCTCATCAATATGGGAAGTAGGATAAATCACAATAACAACTTATCCTATAAAACATACCGAATCTCACCAATGAGGGAAGTAGATAATTTCAAACCTCTCCCTCATTATCCCTTATTAATCCGATAACAATAAAGGCAGGAAATACCCCATCCAATGGGAAAGAATCCTTATCACCATCTAACTAGGAAAAGCATATGTTATAAATACCGGGCCACCCCATCGATAAAAGGTAAGCAGAACATTCGCCCTCTAAGGAGTTGATTTCTTATTTCATCAGGAAAGAACTGACTTAGGCATCGGAGAGGCAACGGGCAAGCCCCCGCCGATCCCATTCGCTTCTTTACTACAGGAGTCCAATCCCGTAACCGTTGACCACCCGTTGACAATTCCAGATCCGCCCAACGATCCCAACAACACACTCCAAATTCCGCTCCGGCTGAAAAGGCATCATCAACTACAAAGCAAAGATACAGTAAGTTCAGCTTTTAATCCCATGATTTTAAGGACATATGATATATAGTTATACTAAAATGACTAGTAGAATATCCTAAGTCGTAGGCCATGGTGCTTCCATTTGTGCTCAAGAAATGCGGACAATCCGCAATCTACGCCTATGGGTCAGTCGAGGGAGGCATGGCGCCGACTTGCAAAGTTCTTACCTGGATGTGTGCCGTGCCTTTGCCGAATTGCGAAGAACCTTAGTATGTATGAGAAACACGCACCAGCCTGCAGAGACTGTAAGAAAATATTGATTCTTTCTTCCATCATTTTCTCCAAGAATACAAGCGAACAATTTCGAAGCTCAAGTCTTATCACCTCCGCTTATCGCAAGGAATCTAGTTACACAGTGCTTGCACATGAGGATCCAATGCTCATATCCTCGATTTTTCGAGGATACTGGAAATATAACGGGTGAGCGATGATATTCGCTTTAGATTGGGTTCCCATCTTATTGAAGGATAAAGGCAAGCATTGGCTCATTTCATAACCACCAGACTAATAACATCACGGGATGGCTTATCGAACAAATTTATGGCTAGATTTCCACTGTACCTAAAGAAAGTCAGAATCAACATCGTAGTTTTTATCAATACGAGGAGAGTCATCATAAATGCATGGGAGAGATTCAAAGATATGTTTGAAAATGCCCTCACCATAGTTTTACCAATGGATGCAAGTCCATCATTTCTATCGGCTCGAGTCGTCCCACTAGGACTCTCATTGATGTGCTTCGCCGGAGGAGTGATTACGGGATGATTGAAGGCAGGCTTATCAAATTACTGAGAACATAGATTAATGATTGTTAATGGCCTGAGACAAGAGGGCACCGAAGAAACCAACTGGTGGTTTGATTTTAGAGATAAAAACCACAAACGATACCATGTCTAGAATCTCAAAGCAAACTACAAGCTTCTCAACAATTAGATCTCAATGGCTCATGATAAAGTCAAGAAAGCCCACTTGCATGCGAAAGAATGTCATGACCTGACCCACCTCTCAAAGGTCGAATGATGAATGCTATGAGAGATTCGACTAGGAACAAGCTCAATATATGGCGGTTCCTTCAAACCAAAACTTCAACGATACGGCCAAAATTACAATCCAGTGGTGGAAGAACCATCCTAACTTTCATGGAAAATCATAATGCGGGTAATCCTATGGAGAGCCAAACTTTCCAACCACATCAAGAGAAGAAGTCGAGTCTAGATCTGAAAATGGAACAGTTAGCTGACATGCATATGAATATGACAGCCACAGAGGAGCTCGGTGAATGAGACTAGGACATCACGTAACACCAAGCAGCCTCGCCCCGAAATTGGAGGTCCAAATGGGCCAAATGGCTTTGTTATTGAGCGAGAGGCAATAGGGAAATCTACCTAAGACTTCGAGGTCAACCCAAGGAGAGAAGGTGAGCATTATAAAGCTAGTAACTTTAGGAGTGGTAAGAAGGCCCAAGAAGAGGATGAAACCCCATAAGGAGAAAAGTACAAGGTCGCGAAGATGCAAAGTTAGTAAAGAAACTTAGTCCTGTACACACCACAAAAGTCAAGCTCGTAAACCTATGTACGATGAGAAGCCTATTATCCCAGATCAGATAGGACTGAAAAAGAACATATTACAAGCGTCAGTATGTTCATGGATATCTTCAAAAAGCTTGACATCAACATCCCATTTGCTGAAGCACTTGAGCAAATGCCTTGATACGTGAAATTCATGAAGGACGTCTTGTCCAAGAAAAGGAAGTTCGGAGACTATGATATTGTCGCTCTGTCATAAGAATGTAGTGCTATATTGCAAAAGAAGTCACTCTGTTGAAAGATCTGTGTAGCTTCACAATCCCATGTGCTATCGAATGCAAGATTGAGGAGCCCCGTGTGATATGGGGGCTAAGATTAACTTTATGTCGTGGCTTCCATCTTTAAGAAACTGAATCGGAGAAGTTAGAATCACGCTACCACCATGCTATTAGGATTCAGCCACTAACTCATCCGTGTGGTACTAGAGGCGGGCAAATAAAGTTGAAAATTTTATCTTTCTTAAATTTTATCATTCTAGACATGCAAGAAGACAGAGGTCCCAATCATCCTCGACGACCATTCTAAATTACAGCGGCAATGATCGATGTGGCAAAAGTGGTGAACTCAAAAGTTGAGAGTTCAAGAAAAAGGAAGTGACATTCAATGTCTGAATCTACAGAGATCCACATGATACGACATTAAGCTTTCGAGTGATATGCTGTGAGGGCTATAAGAATAATTTAATCACCCTTCTGAATCACGAGACTAGCCTGACTATGATGACCATCTCTTATGAAGATGAGACATCAGAGCATGTGTAAATGGATGGATTCTTTCGACCCGAATAGAAAAAAGTACTTTGAATATTTAGGAGCTAGCCTAAGCCGATTAAATCCCTCTATTGAGAAACCTCCTATTGTGGAAGAGAAGCAATTCCCCAATCATTTGAGATACACCTATCTTGGGAAGGAATCTACACTACCAAATATCATCTCATGCCTCCTCTCTAATAATGGGAGAAGGAGAAATTGTTGGAAGATCCTCAAGGAGCATAAGAAAGCGAGCTGATGGTCCCCAACTTATATAAAGGGATCAGCCATCTATGTGTATGCATAGGATATCATAAGAAGATAGCAAGTCGACAGTAGATGCTTAGAGACGCTTAAATCCGTCAATGAAAGAGGTAGTTCGAAAGGAGGTACTTAAATGGTTATATGCAGGAGTGATGTACCCCATCTCTAACAGTTCATGGGTGAGCCTTGTTTAGGTGGTGCCTAAGAAAGGAGGAACTACTGCGGATAATTAATGAGGAAAAATGAACTCCGCTCCGCACTGCACAACTAAGGTGGATGGTAGTTTGTATTGACTAATAAGACTAAATAAAGTGACCGTAAAGGACCATTTTCCAATTTCCATTTATTGATCAAATGTTAGATAGACTCATGAGAATGAGTATTTTACTTTCTCCTCGAATGGATATTCCATGATAACTCAGCACCACTATCAAGCCCGAAGATCAGAGAAGAACACTTACATGCCCTTATGATGGTTCTCGCTTCCAGAATGCTCATTCGGTTCTAACGCCTCTAAGATCCTTTCAGAGGTGTATGATGGCAATATTTTTCTGACATGGTCGAAAAAATCCATTGAAGTCAAACATGGTAGATTTCTCAATGATCGGGTCTACATTTGATGACTCCGCCTCCAATATGACGTTGGTAATCGAAAAATAGCATGGAAACCAATTTAGTTTAAATTGGGAAAAGTGCCACTATGGTGAGCGCATAGTATCGGGAGATCGCGCATCCGTAAGAGGGCCGGGAGTCGACCGAGCCAAGATCGAGATCATGAGAAACCGCCTCCCACACTGCAAGAAAGGGAAGGCGTAGTTTCCTGGCTACTGAGGTTTTATAACGCTCATCCAAGATTTCAAAATTTCAAAACCTTGTCAAATCTTTCTGCAGCGGTGTTCCGCTTTGAGTCCACTTCGTGCCATGTATGAATGCCTTTGAGCGTCAAAAGAAGTCACCCGCCCATAGTCGCCTGCATCGAACCTTCCATTTGAACTTATGTACGATGCAAAACACTTCAGCCAATGCTTGGGTAAGAGAGAGTAGAAAAGTTTATACATCTATTTTGCTACGAATCATTGAATGATGCGTGAATCTAACTATGCCACAACAAAGAAAATTAGCACTGTTGTAGTTCTAATTCTTTCTGTTAAATTCAAATTCATCTTATAAACAAAGTCACTGGTGAAATCTCTAAATCATTCCAAGCAATCAAATACTTGATGGATTGGCAAACAGCAAAACTCGACGCTATTCTGGTGCTCTTATTGCAAGAATTTGATGCGGAGATTCGAGATAAGAAGGGTTCCAAAAATATGTAGCTTCGATCATCTTCAAGACTGAAACACCGTAAACAATGCGTAAAACATCATTTCAGACACGACACATTCTGTACAGTAGATACTAGCCTGTCTCCATGCCAATGTCCCATGATCTGCCACATAGCCAAATATCTTTCTCGTCGCATTATTCCAATTCGACCCTCAATATTTCAATAAAAGCAAACAGATTCTTCGCATGTTAAGCGCTATTTGTAAAGACCTAATCCTCTTTGAACAAGGTCTTCGATCAGATTATTCTAAGTGTGTACCCTGCAAAGTGGGTAGATATAAACGCACCGCTACTCTTTAGAGTGTGGGGTCCATTTCAATGGACGTAAAAATAGCGGCCAAGGTATCACAACCGTGCTTTTTATTGGCCCTTCTCAGATTCAAAGATCATTTGGTTCACAGAAAAGTCCACATGATCGTGTTAAAGGACCTAAACATCGAAGGAGAAATGAAATTCCATCACGAATATTCTAAAGGTGGAACTTCGATGTCCGAGGTATCGAGTTTATGGGTCCGTTTCCATCGCTCTATTGGCAGCAAGTATATACTCTGGCAATGGACTACGTGTTCAAGTGGGTGGAAGCCATTCAAACCATTACTTAGATGCCAAAGTGTTACTACGCGTAATGTGATAAACATTTCAACAAAACTCCTGTGAGTGGTAATTAGCGATGAAGGTTCACACTTCTATAACAAGTTGTTCGTGATCGCTTCTCGCCAAATACGGGTGAAGCATCAAGTGTCACTTTGCATACCACCGCCAGCAATGGGCAAGTCAAGTGTCAAATAGTGGAGATTAAGAGTAACTAGAAAGACAATTAATGTGACGAGGAAAGACTGGGCGAACAAAATTGATAATAGCTAATTCATTTCAAATTAAGACCCTATCAGAATGTCCCATATCAAATTGTCTATGGTATGCCTCGCATTTCACCAGAACTGAAGGATGAAGTTATTAACAGGCAAATTTGGTCGTTAAACATGACTCTAAATGGTCGGGGAAAAATGTATCGCCATTAATGAGCTAGATGAACTTGGCTAATTATTATGATGGGTCATGATCAAGAGTAAGGAGGACTAAAGCGCGGCATTACGACAAACATTTAGTGCATAGTTAGTTTCAACCCGACAACAAGTCGCATACCCACATTGAATTATTCCCAGAAAACTCTGTGTCAAGATGGTCTCGACCGCTTTCAACACCCAAGCTTTCCTGGCACGAGAGTGTCAGAAGCCATGCATCTAAGAGTATCGATGTAAGGTGAATGGCACAAAGTGAAGCCTTATCTCGTGGTCAACGCAGAAGCACAAGTCCACTACAAGTTTGAAACCAACATAAGGCTGTCGTCAAAGACATGCTGGTTTGCCAAAAGTTTTCGTAAGAGCACCGCTAGCTGACACGCCGTCAATTAATCACGGCAAGAATGCACAAAGCCGGCTACGCGTGAGGCGCATCCCAAGCTTTTGAATCACACGCAATGTGTTATCAATTTTCGAGTAAGTCGTCAGTCTGTTTTTAGCTTGTTTTAATTTTTTGATGTATTGTATCGGGCAGTTGTTCGGTGTTTCGGTGTCGTTGCCGCTAAGGAGAACAGCTTGGCAAGCCTTCCATGGCTGAGAAGAGTAGAAATGAGTCGCGGTGGTTCATACTGGCGCACTTTTGCAAAACACGGCGGGTCTCTAGAACGCCATGAAGTTGACCCAAACGCCGCAACGAAATATTAATCTCCTGAATGTCACAGGTCTTAATATCTGGTTTGATTTATCGCATATCAGAATACACACCTCTCTGAACACGACTGAGTCTTCACGTCACTATATTTGAAAATACCCTCTCGGGAATGTCGTGGACGCGGCGGCTAAGTTGAAAATACACTCAGAACGGCCGACGCTGAGTCCTAAACGCCAGATGTTGGAAAACAACTCTCGAGCCGCCGCGAATGTTGAGTTCCAACGTCACAATGTTGAAACTACAGCGCAACGCCGCGAACGCTTCGCGCCTGAACGCCATTGTTGTACTGCTCTCGAACGCCGCGACGCCGCTCTATTTTTGTTGAAGAATAAGCATTCATAATCTCAATTTCATCACTTAAAATTCACTGCTATCATTTATGTGTACTCACCAAATCCCGCCCAGCCACTAAAGCCTCCCACCCATCCAGTGTTCCTCCAAAGCCATGTGCACATCCTGGGGCTCAGAACTCAAAACCACACTATTTGGAGACCTCTCTTTCTAAGTTGATTTTTTGGCTTTGTTCAAGTTTTGATTCCATTCAACTACCTCTGTTTCTAGGTTGTGTGTGTCCAAGCAGGTACCCTAGGGTTGGTTGGGGGTTCTAGACCCATTTGTCTTCCATCAAGACCACCATCCCACTTAGTGCCCGCTATGCTTTGTTAACTGGTCTGAAGAGCTGGTGTTTCCTTTAGGTATTTTAGTAGAGTGAAATCCCACAGGGGTGTGGAAGCATACTAGAGTGTACTTTTGCCTCTTCAAGTTCATCCGCACGCCCACTGTGCCAATGCAGCAAAAGCTTAAAAAAGAGCTCAAAAGTTGTCGAGCCGCTGAAAACCCCTCCTACTATGACCACGATAAATTTGTCATCGAGAGCGTCAGAGAAGTTCACCTACCTATTAATCGCCTTTCTGATACAAGGAGAAGGGATTCCAATATCCTGAAGATTTTTTCCGTAAACCATAGCTGTGAAGCGGTGGGGTGTATCAGTTAACTCCCGAGGCCGACTACCACGATGGTCAGGCGAATTTATCAAACTAGCAAGAGTCTACATACTCAAGAAGGTCCGAGTCTGTGGGGTGTTAGTAGACTTCAGTGCGAAGGCTATAATTATTATAATCTGAGTTTGCAACTCTATAGGCCTATGATCGCCGCTTCCAGAACCCTAACTACTTAGAAGTCCATCGCTAATGTTGTAGTATGCAGTGGAAATTAAATAACGAGGGCCACGGTCAGACACTTCAGGAAAAAATTCGCGAGAAGTGCCTAAGGTGGCACCATTTTATCACTCTGGTCTGTCTTACTATAGTCAGTCATAGTAGTCAGGAAAAGGGCACAAGCCAATTTCCCCATCTTTCAAGACATCCTGCCATGTTTGGTCAGATTGAGAGGATTTATCCATAACTGGATGCTAAACTCCTGCACCCCTATCTCATCTAAGGCTTGTGCAAGAATGTAGGGGTGCCGCTAGAGGATAATGAGGCCTGATCCATCCCATTAAGGCCATCGTAGCTGGCGAAGATAATCCCGGCGGTTCCCCACCCGAGGCTGCTTATGACGAGTAATGAACCTCGGGGATAGGAAAGAAATGACAAAGATACCAAACTTTGAGTTTAGCATGCGTGAGGAGACTCTCGTGAGGCCATGCCACCAACCACCCACCTCCCATCCACCACCTCCCAGTCTTTGATGTCCCACCCCTTTCTTCCACCTGCGAGGGACTGTGTTCGGGGACCTCAATTTCGTGCTCGATGCACTGGGGATGAGACCTAGAGCATCGGTCACCATGAGCCAGGACATGGATGCACTCCGGGTCGACATGCTACAAGCTCCGCAAAGAACCAAGACAAATGTCCAAACAGCCACTCTCCCACCGCGGTCATGCCACTCACCAGCCTGCCCACACCGCAGCTGATCCCCGGGATCGACAGGAGTTCCCATATTTTTTTTTTAATTTCCTGCCAATGAGGATATCGTCTGTTACCGGGGTCAGGTGGTAAGGTTGGCACGCTTTTTTTTTCGTTATTTAGATATGTTTATGTCTGTGTGCTATGTTCATGGCGAGATATGCTCGAGTATTTTATTGAGGGTTCTATACTTTCACATTAGTTTGTGTGTTAGGATGTCCCCATTTAATTTAATGTCTAGATCAGGTTTTGGCAAGATGTGTGAAAGGATGCCATGATTGCCAATCAAGGATCTTTTTTACCTCGAAATTTTCAAGATATGGCAAGAACAGAGATCCAGATCATGTCATGTTCGTGAATTACATGCTCGATAGGTGGCTAATATTAGAGAAAAGAAGCCACCTCTCGTGTTCAAGAAACTAATTCCGAATTGTGACACCCTAAAACTCGGTCTCGCCGACAACCCGTCAACCTCAGTCTATGGAAATCGGGTATCCCGATATCGCTCTCACATGTCTCATATACCGAGACTCATCCCTACATATCGAATTCATAAATACACAAAATAACTTCATACAAATCTCAGATACAAAACGTGAGAGTTATAAAGACTAACTCAGCCACATATGGTACAAATACGCGCATTAGAACCAAATGTTGTTCCAATATACAAACAGATATGCATTATGGCGCAACAGCTTCTCATGCATATACAAAACACATCAAGGCTATAACCTGCCCTCTTCTCAACTCGTCGCCTCAAGGAGCTTCGCTCTTATCCGCACGGACCAAGACTCCTAAAAAAAAGGGTTCCCATGATTTAGGTAAGCTACGCCGTAGAGCAAACCTACTGTGGCTACTTCCCTCTTAGAGCACATGCAAAATGATCGTGTTACTACCACACAAACAACAGTTAATTCATGTAGACATGTCGCCCTATCATGAAAAACAATGTGCCGGCAAGTAGACACGACACTTACATAAAGTTCTATGGCCCGTCAATCACCGACCCACCACCCAATAAGCCACTGGAGGGTTCAAACACCGAAGCCGCCTCGACCCATCACAACCCATGAGCGTTCTTCTGGATATTGATTTACTCTTCCTTCTTGTGTCTCTTCGGGGCGCTAATCTTTCTCATGTCTCATCATGTCTTCAAAGTACCCTCCGTGATATTTTTCTAAGCCATTCCCAAGGGATACGCCGTTCAACCAAAGCTGTGCTTTTCACCCGGGGGAGGGGTATCTATCCCCTACTATGTCCGACACATTTCATTTTCCATTTTCATTTAACATCGCAGGATCTCACTGACTTCGTCCTATTTCTCGAGAGCTCACATAATTCAGCACCAAACGCAAAGCGCTGTAACCCAAGATTATTTTGGCTGCACACACACCCATGTAATGCAATGTTACGTACACCAATAATGCAATCGTAAGCACGCACTCAACTCATGCCCAATGTATGAAGATCCCTACATGGACATTATGTGGTGCCATGAACCCTCATGTCTAATGCATACAAGAGTTCATATATTCAGCTCTCACACACATAAGGCTGTAGTCATATTAATAGATTCCACATTCAATTCAATACATCATGGTAGTAGCATGCATTCCCATAATTCTAATATCATTTAGACAAGTAAATGTCAAGGCTCATGTCTCCGTGCCGAGACATAGCACCTCGTCACACAACCCAGTCATGCCAAGACATGGCCATGTTCAAGCTCAAACTAATACAATCCAGCAGATAGACAGCCACACACACATTCAAAAACACTCTGTCATCTCTCTAACCAAGAGGTGACACTTCAAACAACAATCCACAATGGCTTTAAATTTAAGCCTCATTCTATCATAACTCGGGTCTAGAGATTTAATCTATATAATTCACCAATCCATGAATTAAAACCGATCTAAAGCAAGGAAAACAGCTTTGGAAACACTGCTTTAACTCTTGCTAAGCAAGAGCGTAAACCGGCATGAACATAGCTCCCATTTGAATGAATTTTGAGTACAAAGGAGTCGTAATTTGGACAAAGATCATGTATTTCTAATAAGACAAGTTCTTTAAGTCTAGTTTATCCAAAGAACTTTGAATCTACTCTGGCTCTGATGTATGATGGCCAAGTTATGGCCAAAACACTGTCAAGGGGTCGAAGGAAAAAAAACTAGGCAGCATCTCCCTCACAACATTTACCCTATACACGTAAATTCCTCCATTAGGGGTCAACAAAATTTCAACCAATGCCATTTCCATGGCCCCAAGAAAGGAAAATAACCAAATAGGCAAGGTCCATACCTCAGAAGGTGAGGGATCAAATTGGGTCCTCCAACCTAAGCAACACCGGAGGATTTGCAACTCCTCCCTCCTTTCTCCTTCCTTTCTTCCCTTTTTTCCCCGGTTTCCTTGATTTCCTTTCTCTTCTCTTTGCTTCTCTCTTTCCTCAAGATTCGATCAGAACTGGGCGGTGAAGAACCTTCAATTCAGATTCTCCGCCACCACTGCACTACGCCTCATGGTGCTCGACACATGGTACAAGCCATGGCAAGTGTCACTCCATGCCAATCCATGCACCAACCACTTCCCAATTAATTCGCATGCATTCTAGAGGCGAGACTTGGCCACTTAGGTGCCAAGTGTTCCCAAATCCTGGTGCCATGTGGCATGCACTGCAACAATGTGGTTTCCACTGATCGCCTGTCTCATCAAATACGAAAATCCAATCAGACACCACGAGTTTGTTCGTTCAATCAGATTTGAGATGAACTAACTAAGAGCATGATCTGCTTCACATTCCAGGTCTAGAGAAAATTCAGGGTTTTGCCCTGACTAATCCCGACAAGAAATACCGATTCGCTCATTTTCAGAAAAAAAAAAAAAAAGCTTTTCCCGGGTTTCACAGTTAGAATAGTCTACCACACACTCACACCTGTGATATCCAAGGTATACCTAGGCTACGAACCCGACTTACTAACGTTCAACAAACCTTAGGAGTTTCTAAACACCCAAGTTATGGGACACCTTAGAAAAGAGGATTGCCATTGAGCCACATCTAAAAAAAAAAAAAGTATTAGAATAAGCGGATTCTCTGGCCGAAATCCCAAGCACAATCCGATGGGCTTTTCAAAGCCCACGCCCTCGATCCAACTCGGGGCCGAGAGAGCCATCGACTTCACCGCCTGTTGCAGGCGGGGACAGAGGATGGTGTTTCACAACCTAAGGCCCTTAGGTTCGTTGAGTGTTCGTGAAGTTCGAGGGGAACCGAATCGTGCCCTTAACCAATCGGTGGGAGTCTACCAACCAACTCTACAAAGAACACTTAAACTAAACTGCAGCACCAGGCCCGCTCGCGAATGGGTAGGTTAGTATCAATAAAAAGGGTGTGTTCTTATCCTTTCGAAGCTGACTCTGGGCCGCGTTGAATTTAAGTTTTCTAAATGCGAATCCAAATATATGCTAGAGATCATACATCCAATGCACATAGACTTCCTAGGAAAGGCCATAGAAAACCTAGAGGTGAGTTTTACTTGAAATAATCCGACTGATTCAATCGAATTCTTCGAAAGTCGGAATTAAACTTTATGATCTCTCAAATTAGAAACAAAGGGCAAGATTTGTGAAATGCCTATTTTGATCTCATTCGGCAATATGTGTATCACCCTGTCATTAAGTTTAGTATGTTATTTTCTTTGTGTTCGTTCGGGGAAGTTCAAGTTTCTTTGCCAGACGCAAGAAGCTAAGTTTGAGGGTGATATGCTCAAAAACACTCATTATAAAACCCAGATTTAGCGATTCGAAGATCGATTTCATATATATATGACCTTGTTTCACATTTTCTAATATTTAGTTTTACTGGGTTTATAGGAGAAATATTGAAAATACTGATATGAAGCCTTGCGTGAGTCCTCGAGAAGATTGCGCGTAAATCACCAACGTCACAACGTCCCAAAGTCAATGATTTTTCCAAAGTCGAGACGCTACCCCAACATCGAGACTACCTAACGTCGCACGTCCCAATCGCCGCAATGTTATGAAGAGATTTAACAAACCTTATCTCTTGGAGAAGCTTATAAAAGGAAAGTGAGAACCAATTAGTGGGTTTCAAAACGCTTTGTAGGGCTAGGGTTTGAGGAAATCGAAGTTTAAACAAAGAAAAAAGAAGACTCAAGGCCGATCTTAAAGAGAGAGAGATTCTGAAGAATCCGGCATCACCATTCCCTTGATTCCTCAAAGTTTTCTTCTTTTATCATGTCTTGCTTTTCAATCAGTTTTAACAGAAAGATCATGTTCAAATCAAGGTATTTAAAGGTAGTGATTTGACATGAATACTATGTTAAAGTGTTAACCTTTTTTATCATTCCATTATCTTATATATTTGTTTTACCATTAACTCATGTTGATGAAATCAACATATTAATTTTCTGTACTAGATCTAATATGGAGGTTCAAAAGATTCATAAGGAATAAGATAATTAGATTATAGGTGGAAATCTAATAAACTTGGTAATATAGGATTATCAATGATTAGGAGGCTTAGAGTTTTCTGCACTTTGCACCTTTAATGCTCTCGGGGTTGAGCAAGGGAGCAAGAAACCAGCGATAAGAGTGGAGGTTAAATATCCAGAGAAAGGCTTTAATTATTAGATAACAGCCGCCTCGGAGAACACTGCGCATATTAGATAATGGAGGTTTGAATCATGATCATATAGTAGACCGTCTAACAACACCAACACCCTAACCTTGCATATTTGATCACTTTTACGTCCAAGAGCACACTTACATCGATAGTAAATTAGATTTAGTTTTACTCACTAGTCAGATGATCATGGTTTTGAAGATACTAAATAAGTATTATAATTTTAGTACTTAGCCCACTACGACAGTGTTTTCCTCAGACTTACATCCGTGCACTGGAAGTACACAATTATATTACTTGATGAGCGTACACTTCTGCGTGATTAGCAATTTGCACTATTTATCGATATCCCACAAAAACACAATCACGTGTTCCTATCACCGTGGCGATATTTGTGATAGTGGTCATCGCTTATCAAGGCCAAGGCCAAGGATGATCATCTCTGTGCAGCAGATATTTCGTGGCTTGATAAACACAGTGGCGCACTGGCAGCCACACTACACAGCCGGACACCCGAGGAGATCGCCCAAAGGTAGAACCCGTGAAGAGCGATGGTCTCCAATCCAAGCCAGCAGCCGGATGAACACCTATGCAGTTTATTCCTCCTTACCCCCACCATGGGCCGAGAGACAAGACGGGCCATGGTGTTTGATAGAGCTCCATTACTTTGTAGCCAAGCCGGGACGGGCTGGGCGGGTCGAAGTCCATGCCGTGGCTCACAAGCCGGACTCAGGACCCAAATCTGGCATGTTTAGGCCATTACACCATAGATCACGACGGTGATTACTTAAGACCCGTATATATTTGACCTCGCGCCGGCGGGCAAGAATATTGTTTTATTATGGTGCATCCATTCTGTTGCCGTGATCATGTGTGAAAGAATTGGGATTAATGGTCGAAACTCGAAAAGTCGTCAGATGTGTGAATTCCCCTCCCCTCAAACCAAAGGTGAGTGGGATCGTATATGTCGGGATTGTGTGTTAGAGATATGAGGATTCTACCACCCGTGAACCTGGGGTGGTCATGGACATGTCTGATTTTGATGTCATCCCTCTGATGGATTCATTGGACTACCATCGTGTCGCCATCGAACAGGATCGTATAGGAGTGTTTATTGCCTGGCCACACGGATGGTATTCGTGTTATGGTTCAGGGGATAAAGCATGATGTGCTTTACCTTAGGGCAAAGCAGGCGACTCTAGGTGGCACTCCGCAATTGATCGTGGTCATATGTTTTTAAATTGAGAACGAGGCAGGAGACAGGATTTGTCTACCTAGAGTGGTTTGTGAATATGAGGATGTTTTTTCTATGAACTATCGAGATTACCTCGCATAGTGGATGTAGATTCCCAAGATTTGAGTTTTCGCACCCCTAGTACGATACCCATTTCTATGACTCCACATGAATGGTGCTTTGTCGAGTTGTACCATTCCAGCGGTCTAATTTGAAAGAATCATGAAAAGGGTCATTAGACCTCGCTAATTCTGCCTGGGATGCTCGGTGGCTGCAAAGTCGAACAGTACAAGGGACACTCTGTTCTTCAAGGTAGCCGAGCGGGAAGTGGGAGCATGTCATGATGGATTTTGTGACTCACTTGCAACGAACATCACGAGGGCATGATGCAGTGTGAGGGATAGTGGACCGGCTTACTAAGCTCAAGAAACCTTAACAGGCAACCTTCACACCGGAGGAATCTGGTAGTTGTGTCGTGTAGGAGATTGTTTAATTACATGGAATGCTAGTATCTATTGCGACCTGACCGATCCCAGTTTACAACTCATTTTTGTAGAGTTTCCAAAGAGCCATGAAGGCATAATCGATGATGAGCGGCTAACTCTGTTTATCCCTAGATGGATGGTCACCAAAAGGACCATCCAGATGTTGCAGGGACATGCTACGGCATGTGTCCTTGATCTCAAGGGTGGTCGGGAAGAGCATTTACCCTTAGTGGAATTCCGCCTTGTAACAACAAGCTTATCAAGAAAGATACTGATGGCTCCTATGAGGCATCATACTGGAGGCAATGCTCGCATCTTCTGGGCCTGTTGGATCTGGGAGGGGAGAGAGATCCCCCACAGTCCCGATTTGTCAGAGACACCTCGAGAAGGTGGATTTGATACATAAACCCTTCCCATGGCTCAGAGCCGACAGAAGAGCTACCCCGACAAACTACTCGAACTCCTAGAGTTTGGAGGGGATTCACAAGCCCTCATGTGACGCTTAAGAGAGGAGTGGTCGACTAAGCGGGAAAACTATCGCCGAAGTATATCAAGCCCTTCGAGATACTCAGAGGGTATGGTTTCTTATCACAGTTTTGCCTCCAAGTTTATCTGGATGTTCATATAGTGTTCCTTGTCTCCACGCCCGTAAGTACACTTTAGATCCGACTCATGTAAAGGTACCAGCGAGCTTGTTGTCGGCGCAGAAGGAACCTTCTTCGGTGAGGGACCAATACGCATCATGGATAGCCGAGGATCGCGTTTTCTCTCACAAGACCAAGTGAGTTGAAGTTGGCAGCCAGGCAAAGCATTCAAGGATGGAGAAGGCAACATGGGGAACGCGAAGGGGCACGATGCGCACTAATTATCCTTGTTTTATTGAGGACAAAGATACGCTTGTCTAGTCATTTGATACAAATGATCAGATTATATGCATGTGATTGTATGTATATATGCATGTGATTGTATGTGTATTGAAGGTGTGAAATTTCAGACTAAATTCTTTAAGGAGGAAGAATGCAAAACCCAGAAAAATCGACTTTCCCAAAAAAGAATCACCACTATAATACAAGTTGAAAACTCATAAATTTTCTAGATCTTGATATTAAATCAATAAACACTGATTCGTCACGAAATCTAGTTACCAAGACGACTTCGTCATATTCTAGGAATGATCAAATTTTCACGAATTTCGTGGCAAAAAGGAATCCAAATCGTGCATACATGGCTTGATACATGCATGCTATGGGTGATAAGATGCATGATGCATGCATGTCATGTGCATGACACATGGCATGCATGCATGCATGACACATGGCATGCATGCATGCATGCCATGTGGATTTCTCCGCCTATAAAAACTGGGACTCACGGAGTGGCGAGGAAAAAGAAAATGAGAGAAAGAGTTGGGATAAAGGAAGATCCGACACCTTCTTCCTCTAAATTCCAAAGATTCCGACGGCCGTTCCGTGCCAAGAGTTAAAGCCGGGCTACACTCCAAGAGGTAGGGATTTTGTCCTACTTGGTTGTTTCACTTAAGTGTTGTGTAGGCCGTGTGACTGAGTTCTCACCTAGGGTTGTTTTGGCCGTATGGGACCGACGGCCATATAGAGCCATGTGGCCGTGTCGATCAGGTCATTCGCCATGTGGGGTTGTCTGACCGTGTGGTGCTGTCTGACCTTCAGGGGCCATTTGGTCGTGTAGAGCCGTGTGATTGTTTTTCCACCTCAAGCCCATCTAGCCATGTGGGACCTTTTAACCGTGTGGTCAGATGGGACCATTCGTCGTATGGTCGCGGTTTCGTGTTTCCACCTAGGGCCATTTGGTCGTGTGGACATATTCAGGGGGATCAGTCTCGTCGTGTGGGGCCATCTAGCCATGTAGGGCAGTCTGGCCGAGTAGAGCTCGCCTTAACCGTGTGGGACCATTTCCGTCGCGGTAGGCCGCGGTAGAGAGCCTAGACCCTCAGTACGCTGGCCATGTGGGATCGGGATTGGTCACATGTGGGCCGCTTGGGGCCCATGTGCGCCTAGCCAAGTAGAGTCGCCTAGCCTTTTTGGTCTCTTTGGTTCAAATCCCAACGCCATGGGATGGTCAGCTGCCTCGCAACCCGCGGTAGGGAACTGGCCGAAAGTGTGACCCATAATGCCGCATGCCTTTAATCTTATCCACATGCAAATTCCCGCTGTTTAGACTCGATATGTGTCTGTTGGTGGCCCGAGTGGCGCTGGGTTCTAGGTCCGAAATTTCGATTGTTTTCACAATGTCATGCTCGCTCGTGGATAACATGTTTTGTGTGGCCTCATACGGTTACAGAGAATTGTTTGCGGGCATCTCTATGCAATAATCGTCTTGATAATCAAAGTTGTTCATTACATGCTTGATGGCGTATTCCTGGTACTAATATTCATTGAATGCCGATATATGAATTCTAATATATTGACATTGAGATGAAAATGTTGAAATCATATCGACTGCTAATATATGTGTGCTATTATATTAACATTGAAGGAATGATGTTTGGAACTTAAAAGCGTAGGTTATAATTGTCCAAATGCATGATGTGATGCATAGTCGTATAGTCTATGGTGTCATTCATTACATATGAGACATGGAATTGATATGCAATGGTGCATACATCAAAGGCTATGCATGGGGAATATCATTAGAAATGGGTGAGTACGTGGGTGGTAAATCGACATCGTGTTTGGTGTTTGATCGTGACCCCAGAATGGGACAACGCCCCAATGTCGCACACTGATTAAATGGTAAAGAAATATGTGTCGTATTATGAAGGATAGATCCTCCTCTGGGTGAAAAGCCCGCCAATGAGTGGGTCGCAGAGCACATAATCCCTAGCACCCGTGAGCAAGGGGGCAAAATTGTCTAGGTTTGCGAGCTCCTCGACGAGACACCAAAAATCCACTACCCACATAAATGCTGATGATTTTGAAATATAAATGATAAAGCTGATCACTGTGGATGTATCATCCAAAGCTTTTTGGTTTATAAACAAACAAATTATTGAAAATGACTGTATCGATGTCATATAGAATGACTAAGCATCACATTACGAGCTAAGGTGTCGTATGAGGAGTCGATGAGGATCAAGAGTGGTGCATATGGTGAGTCGTGATCTCATTTCGCGGGTATTACATGTAGGATTCCATATAAATTGGCATGTTCTTGTTAACTTGATTAGAAAATGTTGAGTGAACATTGCACGCTGCACCCAAAGTGAGAGCAAATTGCAGGAGGTATTCCCACTCGCGGTGCCCACCCTTCATGGGACAACCCTTTCAGTAATGTGGTCAATTTGTGAACGACGCCTCGATTTCCAGGTCGTGATTATGAAGAAGGCCGACATGTGGCCTTGATAAACTCTTGTAAAAGGTGCTTGAGACAAACTAGTTCTAGAAAGTATTTTGCGCTGTGCAAGAACAGAAGTTAAATTCTTTCGATCATCACAACACATAAAGGGTATGTAATTATGGTAAGAGTGGTCGATAGGACTCTACTGACAAGATTTGCTTACTATTGCCATATTTTTTAATTTAAATATGAAATTAATGGTTCCATTGGTTTAATGATAGAGGTGGTGCCGAGTAACCTCAGATCCACGAATAATTGGTACCCTGGCCCAAGACCAAACTTAGGTGCGAATTACTTAAGGTGTAGTTTCCAAGTGTCGACTAGCTAGTTAAGGACCCCCGTTTTAGGGGCTTCACACTCACTCACAGAAAGTTGGTTGACGACATTGAAAAAGTAGTTTAGTTTTCTACAGCCATTTAGATTCTATAATCATTAAAAATTTAGTACACTGGCCGCGGTCGTCTGCCAAGCCTCCAAATGGTCATGGGCTTATTAGTGGTCGTCAATAGCCTAGAGTTCTATTTGGGCCATCATTTTTTCTAACTCCAATCTCAAAAAATGGAGGCCAAAATGGGGACCTAATCACCCCCATGTTTATACCCCCACCGGACTCGAGACTTATAGCACAGAGCAATGAGAAGAGTTTTCTTACTGATTACAAGTTGAGCTTTATTTAGTCCCAATACATCTTAAAAAATTATAATTATTTTATTTTATATTCTAATATATAATAATAATAATAATAGTACCATAGTTGAGAATTAGAGCAAAGAGAGATGGTAATGAGACGAGTTTTATCGATTAAGGTAGTATTTAGTCTAACACCCAATTATATTTTAAAAATAATTTTATAATAATTTTATTTTATATTCTAATATATAATAATAATAAGGTTAATAATAATAATACAATAATAATAATAATAATAATTGAAATATTTGAGGTGCAATATAATATTTTATTTTTTATGAGATATATTAATTTAATATAAATATAATAAAAAAATATAAAAAAATAAATAAAACTAAATATAAGATCGACAAAGTAAAAGCTATATCAAGATGATATGGGAATTTTTCAAACTCACCATCATGAATTTTCCTTGAATTAAGATTGAGAAATGATTTAAATAAAATGTGAGATTGTGATGGGCTGTCACTCTAATCAAATGTTGTCATCCCTAGACTAGTGTGTAACCATCTCCAATCTTACCTACTCATCCCAAAATCAGTATCATATTTTTGTACCGAATAAATGTGTTTTTTTTTTTTCCTTTTTCGTCATTTTTGTTCCCTCGGATTTTTAAGACCGGAAAAAAAGGCCACATCCCTTTGAGAAATTATTGCTGAAAAATATTGTTTGAATTTTTGAATTTGACTTAAGCTTTTCCCAGCCATTCTTCTCCCTGACTTCCTGACTTTATTTAAATCTATGGATTTGGTCTTGACTCCAAGGATAAAAAAGTTGAATTTCAAAGTATTGTATACGATAATATATATATATATATATAAGAGTATATATATATATATATATATATATATATATATTTTTTTTTTTTTTTCTTTTATAATTATTTCACCTAAAGTCTTCCATAATAACAAAAACAGGAAAAGTTTGTTGTCGATAATGAAGTCAAACTAGTATGTCTGAGAGCAAATTCATGGGAAGCTGCCCAAATCTAAAGTATACCCCAAGAATTTTTGTTCCCTGTCGAAGTCTCGTCTCTCTCCTTAGGTCATGTCCCTTCTCTGAAAAGTTCATGCAGCCATATCCCTAAAAGGCACGCCGCCATGCCAGAACGGAATGAAGCTGGAGGCCATGCCAGCGTTTCCCCGCCTTGTCATGGCTAATCGGACAGCTGAAACACACACACACACACACACACACACACACACACACACACACACACACACACATCACACATATATATATATATATATATATATAGTATATAAGAGCATAGATGAAGTCGGGTCCAACATGGGATGATGTTAAGACCCTAAAAAATTAGAAATTATTACTTATTCTAGCACAATTTGATGATTCTAATGAATTTGTATTAGACCGAAACTCATTTCCGTGTCACAGCATCGTTTCATTCTATGATAATGTTTGTGTTCTTTTGACCCAGGTGTTAATTTATCACTATTCACTTGTGGTATCCTTCTCAATTCTTTTACGTAATAAATTAATAAGATGGGAATCATACCCAGCATAGACATCTTGCAATTCACTCACTCAGGATTGTTCGAGGTTGAATGGAGAAAATTAAGACCATGCACGTGTTAATATTCCACCTAACAATAGTAATAATCGAACAAGAATGAGCAATGATAAATAAAGAACTTTCAACCATAAAAAAGGACAGGTGGAAAAACCCTCCCGGTAGAGGAACAAATAACTTTGAAAATATCTTTTCCAATAACATAATGAAAATACAAATATATCGATAAGGTTCAGGCTAAAACCATCGTCCTATGATATTATGAGTAGAAAGGCATTGCTGGGAAGAACCACAAACCCCTTGAGCCTCAAAACAGGGCTAGTAAATAAACCCTAATTTTCAACCTTCCATAATCCCTTTACTGTGTTCAACTCTTTCGGATCTATCAAAAAACCTTGCATTACTATGTATCTTCTCCAAAACTAACTAAGGTAAGATCATACACCTGGGAAGCATGTTATACACTCCTAACTAACTAATACTGTTGTGTGAAGATTTGCGGAACAAGTTGCCTTCTTCTTCAAGATCGATTACTATATATATATATATATATATATATATATATATATAAGGAAGTTCCTTCCTCTTTCTGTAATTTTCTGAACTCTCTGTAACTCTCTCTCTCTTCTCTACAGTAATAAAATAGTCTTTCAGTTTCAGTATGTTCTTATCATGGTATCAGAGCAAATAGAGTCGTCACGGCATCTGCTCCTTCTTCACCATCTCCTCAACTATCTCCGACTGCATATTTCTCTGTGACGCTCCATTCGCTTCCACCCAATTGCAATAGATTGATCGCTCCAATTATATACACTTAGAGATCTCTAGATTCTGCCTACTGTCAGCAAGAGTTGTAGCGTTTCCTTTATTGGTACTCAATCTCAACCTCGGTTTATCAATGGTCTGTTAATTCTGGATTACACACACTGCGTCGATTGGATCAGTTTCTTGTTGCTGATTTTATCTTCCATGTCTGAATCAATGCTTGGCCATGATGACTGTCATACCTCTTTCTGAAATCTGGAAACTTTAGAACAGTTTTCATCCACCAGATTCAGAGCTCGTATTCTTAATCTTCGATTTCTTCTGAAATCTACAAAAAGGTTGCAGTCCTGTTGATGCATGCACCACATGTTAATCAGTGAGATGTTCTAGGCTTCAGCAAGAATGGCCAACCTGCTTCTTGAAGTCTTCTGTATCTAATCTGTTCTAGAACATTCCTATTGTGTATAAATACGTTGTGTCATATTCAATAGATTAAGAAGCTCTCTCTGAAAACTTCCTCTCCAAGTTTTGTTTTCTCAGTATTTTATCAAACGTCAACACTTCTCATACAGAATCTTTTCTGTTCAGTTGAGTTTTGACAAACAAATTTTTTATATTCTCAGAATACTCTCACCAAAGTCTCCCTTCTTCCCATCCTTTACCTTCGATTTTCTTCACTAGTTTTCATTTTCTGGTTTCAGTCACTGCAGGTTCTCAGTTAGCCAACATCCTATTTCTTTCAATCATCAGTTCCTCTTCTATTTCAGTCCAGCTCTGTCTCTCCTTCAACAGCTCCAAATGATCACATTTCTTCTCTAAAAGCTACTTCTTCAGTATCTACTTCGTTGATACCACTAGTGTCCCTTTGCATCCTGTCTTCATCTCACCTTTATCATCACCCTGTTTCTTCAATCCTTTGTTGCCCTACTCCTTGGCACCTGTTCTTACTTCTTCTCAACCACTTATTGCTCTTGTTTGTTCTACACATCCTATACAAACCAGAGCAAAATCTGGTGTTCTTAAACCTAGGACAAACTTATCTACTGTTAGTTCTATTTCCCGAGCCACTTGCATTGTTTCTGAAGCTTCCTCCTAATCATCATTGGAAGGCCGCTGAATTAGAATTTCAAGCTCTTAAAGACAAAAACCTGATTTAATTCAATTCTTTCGAGACAAACTGTTGTACAGAGAAAGGGCCCTCCGCACCAAATATATTGCTAATGCCACCTTGACAAATACAAAGCCAGATTAGTTGCCAAAGGTTTTCAACAAACCCCTGGCATTGATTTATTGATATTTTAACTGGTAGTTAAATCAATCATTCACCATTTTCCTCGGTTGCTACTCATGGATGGATTCAATAAAGATAATAATGTTTTCCTAAACGGAGAGCATTATGAGACTGTTTTAATGGCTCGGAATCCAGCTGGTTTTGAAGATCCCCTTCGGCCCCATTTTGTTTGTAAACTTAACAAGGCTTTATATGGCCTCAAGCAAGCTCCTAGAGTTTGGTTTGATCGTCTTAATCTCACTCTTAAGCATTATTAGAGTTTTCAGTCCTCTATTTCTGGTTCCTCATCATTTTTTTGCCTGTATTCATGGCTGCATGCTCTTAGTCCTTGTGTATGGTGGGACGATATCTGACTACAGGGAGGATTCTACTGCTATTCATACTCTCATTCAAGACCTGAATAAGTCCTTTGCCCTCAAAACTCTTGGGGATGTTCATTGCTTTCTGGGATTTGAGGTACTGAAGGACCACTCCTGCCCCTTCATCTAAAGCAAACTAAATATACTGATCTACTACCCCAAACAAATATGCTCAGCTCTAAAGCCTGTTCTACTCCTATGAGTCATTAATAACCTTGCCAGGATGATAACTCACCTTCTCTTTCAACCTTCTGTAGGTTGAAGTACTATAGGTCTCTTCAGTATCTAAACTGCGTCACCTGATATTTCTGCTGTGAACAAACTTAGCTAATTTTGCATGCCCCTACTACAACACACTGGGTAACTCCTGCAAAGGATTTCTTCATTATATAAAAGGAACTCTTGATTATGGCATTTCTTTTGTCCACTGGGTCTTTAGTTTGGAAGTTTCATGCTGATTGGGCAACAAATCTTGATGATTGAAACCAATGAGGACTTGTGTTTTCTTAGGACCAATCTCTATTACCTGAGTTCAGTAGCTAAAATGTAGTGACTCGCTCTTAAGTACAGAGTCAGAATATAGAGCCCTGCTGCAACTGCTGAACTTGTTTGGGGTGATTATATTTATAATGCTTGGAATTTCTTCCAGCCACACACCTCCAGTGTTGTGGTGTGATAACGTTGGAGCCCAGCGCACTATTACAACCACATAGACATGCCAGAAGAAGCATATTGAGTTAGATATTCATTTTGTCAGAAATTCCAAACTGAACGCAAATTGGAGGTCCTGGTATATCTCTTATGATCATCAACCAGCTGATTTTATTTACTAAGCCACTTCCCTTTGAATGATTTTCCTATTTATGTCACAAGTTTTCTAGGATCTCCCTCAATCAGCTTGAGGGGAATATTAACGAATGTGATGCTGATAGAGATTCTGATAGACCTATACCTAAGCATCACATGAGTGTATCTTCTCCAAAAACTAACTAAGGAAGATCATACACCCGAGGTATACGTTATATTAATTCTGCTAACTAACACTGTTATGCAAGACTTGCAAAACAAGCTGCCTTCTTCTCTTATAGAATGATCTAATGTTTGTATATGTATGAAAGTCTTCCCCTCTTCTGTAATTTCTGAACTCTCTGCAACTTTCATATTTCATTACAGTAATAAAATAGTCTTTCAGTTTCTGCATGTTCTTATCACACACAAACTTAGGGGAATACGTAAATATTAAAGCGCCCACATATGAGATTCTAGAAGGATAACTTAGCCCTTAATCATGCAATCTTCATCAGATCCTTGATTTGCATTCATGCATGCATGGGTTAGAAATCTCACTAAGTACATCAGAAATAACTTAATTATATATACCCGGGATTAGAGCTATGCAATTCCTTTATTGTCTAATCATAAACTGTAATCAATCAAATCCTGCTAACAAAATTCAGCTTTAAATCCCATTATGTATGAGAGCAGATTTCAAGGCACTAGAATCTTGCCAGCACTTTATATGGTAACAATCCCAACCAGTTGAATCGTTGGACGCTCTTTCTGAACTTATAACTACAGTCCGATGAATGGTCAGAGAAAAGACATATGCTAATCATAAGTGATCAGATCTATATCGGTCATACAATTATGATCGCGATTTCGGCGAAGGTGCTTGATCCATGCACAAATAAGAGTAATTACATCCTTAAGAGCCGGCGGTACCATCCAGCGTGCATGTACTAAAGGCTAGTCGGAAGCGCATGAGATGTAAATGGTATATGGAAGTGCTTTGGTTCGCCTTAAACAAAGTTGAATATATACAAGTCTAAATGGTAAATGTTATCGCGCCACTGACATTTTTCCTTTTCTCCATAGATGTGTGTTTATCATAATAGAACGTCTTTCTAGTATATATATATTAGAAAGGTGATACAAATACTCAATTAATTTGGCAATTTGGGAAGTAGCTTCTCGTCTGGTCGTGACAGTGCATAAAAGGCTTATGCATGTGAGCACGTAGGAGACATCAGTCATATTCCAAACATTTGACATTTAAGAATATGTCACGAAAAAGCCAGATGCTACGACGAACCAGCCAACATTCAACAAAACCGTCACCCTTATAAATCATTATTTGATCCAAATTAGTGCCCCCACAAAACATGGTTCAAAAATCGGCCGAGTCCGGTGACGACTCGCCGGGACCATAACCGACGGCTAACCGAAGTCGATACCGCACACTGTAATGTAGACGCCGAGTGTATTTGCCAAAACCCTAGAAATCAGTGGATTCCGGCCGAAGTTCATGATGACTCCTGGCCAATCCCTGCAAAATAGTGAGAATACAGATAATAATATCAACAAACAACCCAAAAGCAATGAAATTTCAAAATAAACAATAAAACCACAAAATTGCAGAGATTCGACCGAAATTTCAAAGATCTCACTAAAAAACTAAGAAGAACCCACAGAAGAGAAAATAAAAAAGTAAACTAATCTACCCAGGGATAGCTTTTATGGTATGAAGATGATCGATTTAATTGTACTCCTACATAGCCGAGTCCCCAATCTTTCGAGTAGAACTTTGAGTGAGAAGATGACTACTCGATGATGCTTCCTTGAGCAGTAGGTCTCCTCCTCTTCTTCTTCCTCTTCTTCTTCCCCCTTTTCACTTCTGGGTGATTTTTGGATTTTATCAGTACCGCAAGAAGAAGGGTTTCCTTTGCTATCAACTAATTCCAAATCTATCGTTGGCTCAGATGACACAAAATGATGTCGCTTTTTAGTTTTTTTTTTTTTTAATACATATCAAACCACGCGTTAGAGTTGTCCAGCAAAATGACGCTTCGTTGATAAGTGAGACAATTAAACATTTGAAGCTGTCTTTACAGATCACAAAACGACTTTTGATAGTGTTTTGAATTTTCAAAAATTTGTACAAAAACGACATCGCTGGGACCTAAAGGCCAAATGACGCCTCGCTTTGACTCCAAAACTGTGATTTTGTATATTTAAGCCTTCCCATTCAGACATTTTGCCCTCCCGTTTTCAACCAAAAATACATCCCAACCCTCCCAACCTGTACAATTTGATGATAGTGAGAAATGAGACTTTTTGAAGAACAATTATATTAGAAAATAATTTTTTTTTGTTAACATTATCATACATATCTTCACGAATGCTTCATTAATTATTTAAATAATATTAAGTATGAAAATTTTTAATTAAATTTTTAGCTTATTTAACTATATCTATTTTTTCTAATAATTTATATATTTACAGTAATTTTAAAATATTTTAATCATCTTATTTTGTACTCGCCATATGACCGATACGCCTCGGGGACCGGTCTCGATTTCAAGTGACTGATACCACTGGTTTGAAACCATACACAAAAGAAGTAAAACATTAGAAAAGCAAGAAATCCACCAAATAATCATCGAAAAGTGGTATGCAAACCTTTGGAAAATTTTTAAGACAATAGTTTACTGAGATTGATTCCAACATGATTTGGAAAATATTTGTTAGAAACGGGTTTCCTGTGGGGCCCTCATGCACGCTTACGATCTGGGAAGCTTCATGCAAAAGTATGACGCACGCTAAATTAAAGTCACTGGGCTTTAAATATTTTGAGAGATAATTGTAAATCAAGTCACGCCCTTGACAAAGTCAATCAGGATTCTAGTTCATTTCTGTAAGAGGTCCCACTTCCTATAAGACTTAGTGTGTAAAGCAAGATGTAATATATTTGCAAGTAAAAGCACAGACATAATCTTTACTCTGGGCTTGGCAACCATCTGTCCAAGAGGCTATGCCCAGATGCTGATTTTCAACGATCTAATTCAAGGTTTATCATTACCTTATGTAGTACGACTCCCTCTCTACCCACATCTTCTTGAAACTCAGTGATCTCGTAAGGAACTCCCTCCATTCTTTCTTCTAAAGAGCATAGCACACCCATACCTATATTACATCAATATAAGATGAATAAAATAAAGAACATCGTCTTTCACCAAAGGTGAAAGGCTTTTAAGGTGAAATACCTCAATGTAGTATCTACACTCCTTACTCACTCAGCAAGTTTGGACTTCACTTGTTCTTCTTCAAGCTTTGCTCCTAAAAATCCGGTTAGAACTTCCAATGCCTTGAATTTATAGCTCAATTAGTCTTAGAAGTCAGATGGCGCTGGATCATTTTCCTAATATGACTCCAACCCCACCTCTCTATTTTATAGTTTTTTCCTTTCAGCCTATCACAACTAAATAAGAAACTCTTGGCTGGGACTAAGAATCTCTACCGCATGATCCTAGAAAGTTTCTAATCCCGGTTTGAAAGCTTAGATGTCTAGGATCTTCTGAGATTTGATTGTTATCCTTCGTCAAATAGACTACTTCATCTACATTGCCTCTCAAGTTCCCTCGTCCAAGTTAGCGTATTCATGCAGCCTCACGACTACCCTATTTCCGGGCTAGGGACATCTCATTTCAGCATGCCTACAACATAGATAGCCTTAGTCCATCTTACATTTCGTCCTATTAAGGACTTCACTTATTCTTCATCAAATCTTCATTAATTTCGATTCAAGTAGCTACCTTCAGAATCTTGATACGAAGATATGGACAATTATATCAAACCTAACATTCCCATTTTGTCTATATCTTCAAAGAAAATACCCTAAAGAATGAAAGAAGACACACACTCTTGCTCCCTTTTATTTCTCCTTTTTTTTTCTTTTTTTTTTTTTGTGGAAGGCAAGGATAAATGCCTAAAGGTCCTGATCATTTGACGCAGCTGATCAGACCATTGTGGACCCCATTTAGTCAACAATGCATACCCCATGGATGACTGTAGAGATCTATATTTCCTGAAGGGTCCAAATCTTTTAGTGGTGCATTGGCTAGTTGATCTTTAGTGGATATGTACCTAAGATAGTTGATTTTGTCCTCAACCATGTTCAATGTAATGGTGCCCTATGTCAATCTACTGCTCTCGAATGTCAACCGGATTTCTTTTTAGAGATATCGAGACACCGAAGTTGTCGGCAAGAGAGTAGACTTCTCCAAAGTTCCATAGTCTTTAAGAATATTTTTCAACCAAACGAAGTTGTGTGCATCCACTACCAATTGCTATGTTTTCGACCTTGGCCGTGGAAGATATGCAATCTCTATTTTGTCAGACCAAGACATAAAGTCATTTCCAAGGAAGAAACAATCTACCAGAAGTGTACTTTTCGTGGTTCGAGCTTCCAACCCTATCACGTCACAATATCCTACTAGGCTACACGTGGTGTCCTCTCTAAAATTGCATACCATAGCCGCTATTTCACCGACACATTTGATAATCTTCTCGATCAAGTAGAAGAGCGACTTGATCCCTTTGGGGCTTCGTTGTCTCCTCATGGGTCCAGTATGTTGTACAGCCTGGCTTGGGACGACTTGCATTCAAGTACAACAAGCCTAATCATGCTTTTATAGTGAGTCGATCAACACTATTCCCGCTCATCTTTTAGTAATCTTGTCACGGGTCCCTATCGAGGTCCTTCTGATGCTTCATATACCAAGTCCGAACTCACTCCACCGTATTCTTAGCATATTTTATGAGATAAAATCCATGAGTTGGATTTGTCAGATTCAAGACACGTAAAGTATGTAAAGTTCCTCCACTGGTTTATTTCAAATTTTGTGCTCATGTGTCTTACAAACTTTTCCCACTGTGTAAAGGATGTGGACCCAACACTATGTAACCCACAAATATTTGAAGGTAATTACTTGATTTTGACTTTGAGTGAAGAGAGTACGATATGCTCCCTCTGTAACTGCATTTCAGAGGTATCTGTGAGTCTCTCATACAAAGCTCCTAAAAATGTTTTTAGCCCATAGAGATCATTTTCCTTTAGTTTGTAAACATGATTAGAGTGAAGAAGATCTTCAAAACCCTTGTGTTAAGATACAAACACTTCTTCAAGGTAGAGAGCCCATTTAAGCATCTTTGATGGTAATCACAATTGATGGGGTTCTGTGAACTTGAGGTGTAAGAATGCCACGGCAGACGATTAATTCCAAAGCCTAGCCATCGGTGCAATGTCCCACTCAAAATCTACTCCTTCACTGGAATGAATCCTCGAGCAACCATGCTTTGTTTCTAGCGATGTTTTCTTCAACTATCTTTAGTTCTTGAAGATCCACTGGTCCACTATTTTGCATATTAGGGCTTTTGGGAACTGAAATCCTAACCTTCACAAAGTCCTAATTACATAGTTCTTCCGATAGCCCTGGATCTTTTCGTTAAATTGCGGAGGTGTAGCCCAAGGTACTATAATGCATATCATTTATTTCAGGATTACCCGGGGAACGCCCTCGGCCTAAACACTCACTTCTAGATCTCCCAAAATATCAATGGTGGGATGGTTTTTATGAATCTCTTAGGCCTCAAAACCCTGGATAAAAGAGTGTTTAGCATTATTATGGTCATCCCGTTGCCAGAGGGAGTCCTCCGTCATCCGGATATCGCCTATAACCGAATGCTCAAATCTGGATGGTGGAGCATCTGGGACTCCAAGTGGATGTCTCTCTTAATTTCCAAGTATTGACACTATAGGAGGATCTTTTGGTTCAGATGTTTCACTGATTGAAGATAATCATCAAAATTTGAGATTAGCTGATTCCATCAATGTCTTGGTTATTTTATTTATATCTATGAAGCACTCGCTTATTTGTGTAATAATCTCTCAGAAAGACACCTTCATCCCTCTTGAAGATCAACTCTTTCTTTGTTCTCATTATTATAGATGTGGCACCTGACTCTTACCAAATTTATAAAAGATGTTTCACAAGATGTTTATGAGTTCCTAGCTTAGATATATTTCTATCTCAGATGTAGCATGCTTGTATTTCCCGTCACTAAATTTAGTCGGGACACTCTTGGCTTTTAACATGACTCAGCCATTTCTTGCGTAGTTCTTTTTTTTCTAACTACTCCATTTTGTTGTGGATTTTACAAGCAATAACTCATGTTCTACACTATTCTTCTCAGAGAATTTTCAAACAAGGAGCTTTAATTCCTGGTCATGATAACTCCTATTCTACTTATCTTTAGGAGTTTGTTGTCGTGTTCTTTGCCGCCTTTGCCACAGTTATTCAAATGCTTCAAATTCTTTGGATTTGGTTCTGATGAAATTTACCCAAGTGAACCAAGAGAAGTCATCTACACATACATATACATACCTTTTTCCAACAATGCTCTTTATTTGCATGTCAATATATCCATGTGGACCTACTCCATAACTCCGGTAGTAGAGCCTAGTTGAGACTCGGGTGAGGTGGGTTCGAACTTACTCTTAGTTGTCATGGTCCACATTCTTTTAGCTCTCCTTAGATTGGACATCCCCCGATAGCTTCATAGCAATTCGTATTTCTCGTAGGTCGCAGCAGGCTTTCATACGTCCCATTCATTCGCGCCAAAGGTTAGCTCTGCTTGAAACTGGCGGCCATGCATGTTCGCACTTGCAAGTAGATAGTGTTTTACCACACGTTCTACAAAAATGAATGTCAAAGCCACAACCCTGCCGACAGCACGTGGCCCCGCAGGAGCTGCCGCTCCTCCCGGCACACCCCCGCATTTGAGCTGCTGATCCGACGTATAATGCAAGAGGCGATAATTATTACATCTCTGTGCACATGCTCGCGGAAAACACTCAAGAATACATGATCCTCTACTTTACCAATGCCCGTCTGGGAAGTCCCAGACGATTCCCCTCACATAGCTTCAAGCCAAATGCGAGTAAAATACAATTTAAAAAATTGCTTTGTTCTCTCGAAAACTTACTACCGAAGCTTCGTGAAAATTTATCGACAACCCTCCGAGGCGACCGCATACTCGCCCGGCGGGATACCTTCCGAAACACCACGGGAACTCCGACGTGGCCTGTCGACACGCCAACACACTCTCCCGGGGTCGCTAGCAGAAATTCGCCAAAGATTTTTCTTTGTTTTTCGCATCGCGACCATTCACTTTGCACTCGCAAACAAGCCAAAGCAATTCTGTCAATCATTGCTAATATAGTAAACATGTAGCAGGTTTCAACAGGCCACTCACAGGCAAATCATGTTATTCACAATTCTACACAACACCAAAATTATCTCAAATGGGCCATTGGATCATCAGTGGGTTCGCTTTTGAATCGCCTCCAAACCACACAAAACACACAACAAATATGAACAAGAAACTTTTGTGCCCAAGATCGTTCACTCCGGCCACACGCCAGGGATTCCATTCCCCGCTCAAAATGTTTCGAGATCGAAGCTCAGACTCACACCAGTCAGGCCCCTAATCAGCCATTACGGCTTCTGAAGCCAAAGCAATAATATGGCAGAAAGATTTTACTCACCAAATTCCAGAACACGCTGTATTTCATCGCTGCAGACGGACGCTCGCTTGCTCCATCGAGAACCACGGTCCGAACGGATGGAAATCTAGAGAGAAGGCACAACTTTCTCTCTCTCTAAAATCAAACACCAACCTTACTCGCCTCGCTTCCCACTTCTCTACCGCACGCTTTGCTTCAAATCGTGAGTAGTAATATCGATTTTCTGAGTTCTTATTCTATTAAATCCTTTTCAAAATTCCATCCATGTTCCTTTCATTTAACTATTTGACACATGGCTTAATTCCAACCACTTCATCCTCTCGTAAGACCGAAATTCCAAATTTCTAAAAAAAGGGTAAATCATTTCTGGCCAAAATCGAAATTTTTCTAGATCTCTGACGATGAAACTGATTTCACCGCTGAATCGCCTTACGAAATCTAACCATCACGCCGAATTTCGTCGACCCGAGATAGTCGACTTCACATTTTTCGAGGCACCGTGTCGAGTGCCTTAAAACAACTCGCTGAAAGATACGCTGACGTGGACAAAAGTCACCTATTATATGTACTCATGTGACACATGTTGTTAGATTAGTGAGATATAATGAATGGTCAGATTTTCAAGCCATGTGTCAAAAGTCACTTAAGACAGCATGGGGAATTAATGGAAATGTTATCTGAATAAGACAAAAACATGGAATAGTTTTCTCTTCAATTTGAAGAAAACGCGCGTATGAGACAAAAAATCGTGTGTGCTGGGTCAGGTGGATTTGAGTTTTAGAGAGAGAGACTACTTCTCTCTAGAGATTTTCTACCGTTTGGACCGGTCTGCTTCCGTGACTCGGTTAAAGGAAGCTGTGTCGATCTACTCCCAGCTGAGATACGATGGACACCATCTGTGGTGGAGTTCCAACAACCCAAAAGAGGTAGGGATCGCTTCCTACTTGTGTTATTCTCTTAGCTAAGAGCCATGTAAATGCTTAGGAATACATGTGAGGCTTAATTTAGTCACTGTCTCAAAACATTTGAACCTTAGTGGAGAAAATTCCCATTAGGGTCGTGGAATGCTTGCCAACCCGAGTGGTTTTACCGTTCACGTGATTTTTGGTGTGATTGCGGTTGCTGAAAGTGATTCAAAATGAATTGCTTGTAATTGCTAATTAGCCCATGTGGGAGCTAATTTTGGTGTTATTGATGTGAATTTAATAACAAGAATTGTGTGAATTAATTATGTTAATATATACATGTTTTATATATTAGCATGAATATTTTCGATCGCATAATGCATTCCATATGCATCGGGGCACCCTAGACATATGGGAGGAGTGCATGGCAATGTAAAATGAAAACAAAAAAAAATGCTTTGTGAAAGGAATTTCGACTAAGATTTTCTCGAGAATCAGGTTTGGGAGATTGTCCAACAATTCACGCCTTCTGAAAGTACATGAATTGTTTCGAGGGTTATCCAACATATTCATTTCTGAGGGTAGTCCAATGAGATTTATTCTAATCTTAGTATGCTTTCTGAGAACAAAAGCTTTTGTTTTGAACCGGTGATTTTACTCAAGATTGGGCTTAGGTATGTGTGAGGGAGCTCTGCTATGACTCGAGACAGGATTGGGTACTTGGAGAGAAATCTAGCAGGATCATGTATTTACTGGAGTGTGATTGTTTGCCATGACATGTGCACTTAGGGCGGGAGTAACCCACGAGAGGAAATTACTACCGGGCTTTGCTCACCCCGGTCGAGGGATCACTATTTCGTGCACAGTGGAGTGTACAGGAGGACTCGTGCTCACTAGAGTCGCTGGCTGTAAAAGCCGCGGCTTTGGTGTAGACTTTGTATAACATGCATTAGAAATTGTACATTTTAATATATGTTGAATTAAGAGTGATTTATTAATTCTTGAACTATGGTAATATAGTTGATGTATTTTGTGAGTATTGATGCAGGGGCCCAAGTGGCCAATTATTTTACTCACATGTGGACCCGGTGTGGTCATTGTAAACTGTTTGGGAGAGGGTCGAGCTGGTAGGAGCTCCACAAAGGAGATTCCCTTGCCCAATTTTCATGAGTGGTGCTCGTTACCCTACATCCATGAGTATCTCCAGAAGCCTGATTTGCCACAACTGACCCCCTGGCTTCGGGCTCACATCCTTTCTGTTCAGCAACATGTGTCACATGAGTACATTTATGGTGACTTTTGTCAAACACCTTTCATAAGCCGCTTTACGACACCTAACACCTCTGGGCTCTTAAAATGTGAAATTTCGACTATCTTGGAATTCGACAAAATTTGATGTGGTAGCTAGATTTCACGAGATGATTCCAACGGTGAAGTTCGTTTCGTCATCCAAGATTTAGAAAATTTTCGGATTTTGACCGAAATTACCATTTTACCATTTTTCAGAAAATTCGAATTTTCTCGGGTTTTACACTGAGAAACCAGAACAAAAAAAATGAAAGAAGAAGAAGAAACAAAGTATAACCTTTGTGGTCAGATCAAGAAGAGAGACTCTGGGGCTCTCATATCAGAAGATGTTACTTCATTTTCTCCTTCCACTTTTCAAAATTCACGAAGAAGAAATGGTGATGAAAAATATGGATAATATATGAAAATCATTTTTAAGGAGAGATTTATTACTCAAGAAAAAACCCCATAAACTCCATTCATCACTCCCATGACTCCTTCTCTTCGTTCTTACATGCTCCACAAAAACCCTAAATGACCCGTCTACTTAGACAAAGAAATCCTCGCTTCTTATACCTCGCAAAACATTTGGTAGTCATTTGAACGGGACCAACAAATATAAATACTAAGTTAATTTATTATTTAATAAATGAGAATTTTTTTATGATTAAACATTAAATTAAAAATATTAAATATTTTAAACGTATTCAATAAATAAATTAATTAAAAATGAAATAAAAACCAAATTATTAATATTTATTTTAATGTTAATTTCTTTCAACTAAAAATGATAACAGTTTGTAATCTAAATGTGAAAAATAAATAATAAATAAAAATTAAAAACAGGTAATCTAAAGATAAGGATACAAAATATAAATAAGGTTCATATTCATAATTATAATTAATTAAATTAATTTGAAAATATAAATAGAGATAAAGATAAATATTTTAAAATCAATATCTAACTTGATAAAATAATATTATTTTAAAACATCCAATACTCAATGTATTTTTCATAAATATTATTATTTGCAAATAATATATCGTAGAATAGCTATAGTTATTTATATATTAAATTTATTGAATAAATTTAATTAATTTTATAATACATATTTGATCAATTCATATTTTAAAATAAGAATATTTATAATAATTTATTATCAAAGTTATAATATTATTTGCTAAAATAATATTAGAAATATAAAATAAAAATATTAATTTTAAAAACAATATGAAGTTGTTCATGCAAAATAATCTAAAAAAAATTTCAAAAATAATATGAGTTCCATGATGAAAATACAAGAATAGCTTATTTTTTACAAACAATAAAATAGTGAATGTAGTATTAATAATTAATATATTATATGTTACTTCTCCAATGACGCTTTTAAAAGCGTTATGTTTATGATTTAATTTTATGACACTCATTAATCGTCATTCTATATTGATATACCTTTGTTAGATAATGACACATTAAAAACATCAAGGCTTTAGCAATTGTTCTTATGATGCTCTAAATAAGTATGTCATTATATACACATTTACCTTCACGATAATTACGCTTCTTATACATGTCATCAATACAAAAATATTACACTGATAATGACGCTTCAGCAAGCTAATCAATATAATATTCTTATCAAATTAATCGATGCTTTTTGAAAGCATCGCGCAATAAACGAGTCATTTTATCTACATTGTGAATGTCTAACTAAAATAGTGGTTAATCTAACAAGAATGAGCAATGATAAATGAAGAACTTTCAACCATAAAATAGACGCTTAGATATTACTCTTCCACTAGATACACTATATAAAATATATTGACAATTGAAGTGAAAAACCATCACTCCCATGAAATTAAGGAGTGGAAAGGTATTTGGAATAACCTATAAACCCTTGAGTTCTAAGTTAAGGCCCATAACAAACCCTAAATTTTCTCATTTCCTAATCCCTTTACTTTGTTGTTAACTCTTATATTAAAAAAAACCCTATTACCATTTATACTGCACTTAGGCAATATCTAAATATTAAATAGCTTACTACGCACTTATGCTCAAAAACTTGCCTAATATTTACAATCTTCATTATCCTTTTAAATTTCATTCATGCATGGCTAAGAAACTTCACTAAGTATATCATATAATCCTAATTGGCATCAAACCTAATTTACTTATGTGTATAAATCATACCGTTAACCCAAAGTAAAGTGCAATTCTAATCAAGCTTGCTAAACAACGCTTCATCAAAACTTCCTCCATTACGAGATCGAAAGCACTAATCTTAGTTTACATGGCATCTTAATCCAACCGCTTGAACCGACGACGTTTTTCTAACTAATCGCCCAATAAATCCAAGAAATATACTCCGAATCATATAGATTTAGGATCTACCTCGGTCTATATCACCATGAAGAGCTTTGATCCATGCACAAATACAATTACATCATTAAGACTTTTAATCTCGTTGTCATTACCATCCTTGATTACCAAGGGAAGACAAAATAGTATATGAAATGAATATATTTAATCAAACATGAATGCATGCAAAACTACTTAGAGATGTTTGGTTATAATATCTTTTTTATTGTAAGCGATTTGTTTTAGATATTAATTTGTTTGTTTTTCTATTTTTATGACTTATACAGACTTTTGTTAAAAAGCTGAAGTATTTGGTTTCTTTTTCTAAATAAAGAATAAATCATATTATTTTATCTTTACTTTTTAATACTTTAAGATGAAATAAAAACATCACAAAAACAAGAAATCCAACACTCAACACAATTAAGTATTATTTATTTTCAAAATTTCATGTGAGCACGTAGAAATTAGAATCATCTCGTCATATCTCAAAAATTTGATTGTTATGAATATGGCACACACAGGTGCCAGTGAGTGTTACGACCAAAAGCAAACAACAATCCATAAAAAAATCCATTCCCACCTTATAAACCTATTATTTGATCGAAATTAGTGTTCTAAGGTATGGGCTAAAGGGTTAAGGAGAGAAAACACAATTTTTTCATCAAGATTGTTTCGATCCTCCAAGAATTTCCAATGGGTTAAAGGTATACCTTTTATCTTTGTATTGATATTGTGAAAAATCATATTTGCTCTAAGGTTCGCTATTATATAATAATTAGGGGTTTGTCATTATAAGGGAATTAAGATTTATTCCATATAACTTAAAGAAACCATATATATAGTTTTATTTGTGATGGTTTTGTTTTCTAACAAAAGGTGATTATTGATTAATATAAGAAATAGAAAAATCCAATATGGTATCGAGCATGATTCAAAACTTATGATTTCTATGAAGTTTATTTATTTTTTATTGTTTTCTTCGCATGAAATCAAATTTTAATAAGAATTTAATTTGTTATATTTCTCCCGTATGGAATTAAGCAATTATTTCTTATTAGACCCAGATTTAATGTTTAATTTTTTTACTATTATTGTAAAAGATTTTTTCTTTACCGAATTTTATCGGGTGAGCATGTATACCTTGATGTTGTGATAAACTATGTCAATTAAAGTGTATTATTTTATCAATTTCGAGATGTTGTACATAGAATGTGTTTTGTGGATAACATATAAGAATGATTTTCTTGATTCACAGAAATTTTGAATCAATTTAAGTAGTCTGGCCACTTTTTGATTGAGCAACAAGTATGATTTTGTGGTGTTATATTTTTTTTATCACTGATAGATATCCATATATATATGTGTGTGTGTGTGAATTCAGAGGAATATATTTATTCTATATAGTTACGAGTCTTGCATCTTGAATGGTGATGCCTCAATGATATGTATTCCATATACATATTTAATGACAATGATATGATATATGTGAACATGAATAATAATTTTATGTCAATTATTTAGTTGCATTTAATTGCCATATAATCTTTGACCGAATAAATCAAATTCTTTAAATCTTTATGTAGTGATTATAGTCCTTTTATAAAAGAATCACTTACTGTACAATTTGGGGTTATAAACTTTAAGTGTATTATCTCTTATGCTATAATAAGAAGACAATATTAGTGTTAGGAGTAACTTGAGCAATGGATTCATTATTCTTGGTAATATGATTGTAATAGTTTTATGTGACTTAAAAAATTTTTGCTTAATTTAATATTCATATTATGCATGTTTGTATCACTAAAAGTGAATGTAATCTTCATTTGTTTTTTAATATAAAATTATATAATCCTTCACGAGAATTTTGTCTAATATGATATTAATATTAGAGGTGCTTATTTAGGGGCCATCAAAATGATTGAATATTAATGTTTTGAATATTAGAATTATTATATTATATAATGAATCTACTTATGAATGATTCATTAGCCACCAAAATTAGACTCAACCCTAAGTTTATCTATATCCAATTGTAATAATAGCTTATAATTGATTGCCTAACATGAAATGCTTAAAATATATGGTGATATAATGTCATAGAATTTGATTGAATTGTTATGAATTGTTATACTCTCATTAAAGGTCTTTGTTATTGATAAATTATCATAAGTATGAATTACACATTATAGAGAGCCATTGTCAATATGAGATTTGTAAATTGACACTTATAGGATTTTGAGGTGTAATTCATATAAATCTAAATGAACTACTATGTGAGATTCCTTATTCTATGATGGTTATGATAATATTATGGGTTTACCACGTACCATGTTTAATTTTATTGGATTTATAACAACATGATGTTTGTATGATTAGTATATTATCTTGTGGTGGACGTATATGTCACTTATGATATATTATGACTATACTAAAGGGTTTGATAATCACCTCATGAAGTGAATATTGCTAACCGTTACAATATTTTGAAATTTATATAATGCAGTTCAGTTGTCGTCAAAATATCGAACTTGAATGTTCCATGAATTTCAAATTAAGAAATATGTAAAATATTACGTTTCCATCTCAATATTTTGAAATTCATATAATGTAAAGTTCTATGTTACCAAAGTGGCCAAACATGAATGCTCCATGAATTTCAAATTAAGGAATATGTAAAATATTGTTCATTGCAATATTTTAAAATTCATATAATGTAAAGTTCGTTAGTCACCAAAGTGACTAACTTGAATGGTCCATGAATTTCAAATTGAGGAATATGTAAAATAATGTTTACTCTAGTAATTTGAAATTCATATAATGCATAGTTTTATAGTTTACCAAAGTGGCTAAACTTGAATGTTTCATGAATTTCAAATTAAGAAATATACACTCATGCTATTCAATTACTCATTCTTTATGGATGTCTTAAGTACTTGATAAACGAGTATATATTGAAGTTCGTGGTTATAAGATATTTTAAGAATCTTCACCCAAAGGTAAACTAACCATCTTATGAATAATGAACATGATGACATGATCTTATGATTTCTGGAGTTAGACTATATTTGTACATCCAAAGATTACAAGTGTAGTTCTAACATGAACTATGAATAATATCCATTAAAGAAATATGTACTAAAAAGCATCATGAAAGTATTATATATTGTAACATCTACCCAAGGGAGAGTTGTGGTATATATGTATCATTTGAAATTATTTGTTTGAAATTGATTATGGTTTCTTGCCATAGCTTTATCAAGTTTAATCATAAAAGACATGATATCTTATGTTACATTATTGTCATAAGATTTCTAATTATTTAGCAATAATAAGTTTATGTAGCTCCTGAATAAAATTCACTTTGATTGAGGGTTTAATTGGGTATCATCCTAAAAAATTTGATGATATGTAGGAAAAGTCATTTATAGATGATAAAACTTCAATACTTAAATATCTTGGGAATGATGCATACCTCTTAATTTTATCTGTCAGATAGATTTCAAGTAATATGAGAGATATGGTTGAGTGGAAACAAGTCTCATTGATGAAAATATTCTTTAAAGAATTACAAAGAAGTCAATGAGACAGCCTTATAGAGAGATATGAATTAACTGAATTAAAGAGATGATTCTACGAAACTATCAAGACCCATAAAAGAAAAACCTAATGGTTAAGTATCATACTATTGAAAAATTTTATGGATATTTATAGGATTGCCCAAAGTAAGTTTTTTGAAAGACTCTAATTATGCCAAGTATTGATCACATATGATGAATGCAAGAGAGTCTTTGGGCATTGTATGTCAACCATGCCATTAGAAAAAGGAATAATTAAATAATAGTTAAGTTTTAGTTCTTTTGTAAGGATTATGTCATATTATTTAGAGTTTTATTTTAAATGATTGGTTTTAATGGTAATATTTTGTTTAATGATGAGAAGTATTTATATGCAAAAATACCTTAATGATTTATAATGCTTGATTTAAATTTAAAGTTGGTATGTGATTTATGCTTTACTCACATATTCATAATTACACTTATAGAAGCAAACATGAAGTTAGTTTGAGTAGTCCAGAAGTCTTTGTATTAATTTGATACTTATTATATCAATAATACTTCAGGATGCTTCTTAATGTTACTTAGTTTGAAGAAAAAAAGTATGTGTTATTAGCTTTAAGAATAGATTTACAACCAAACTTAATGTAAAACCCAAAAATTAGAAATTTTCAGAAAATGGCATAATAATAATAATAATTATAATAAATTGCCATAATGTCTAGGTGCCTGAGTAATTTATGGATTCTCAAATGAGATTAAACTGATCATCGCCGACTGTTCTGAAATCTGGGGCTACCTAGAAATTTTCTTGAATTTCTGTATTTGATTTTTCAATATTTTCAAGTAACTAAGGCGCCTAGTGACTTCTACATACATTTTATAGAATCTCGTGGAGTTAGAATAACTCAAGGTAAGTTCATCAAAATAATCGAACTTTGAACTGGATGAAATAAATTTGGTTTGAGCAAAATCAAAGAATCCCGGTAGTGGACACTGTTTCACGTGAGCCACGATTCAAAGCATAAAAGGAGAAAAAATCTCATTTGGAGGATCTCCCATTTTTGGGGTTGGAGAAAACGTGAGAGGTGGTGAGTTTGAGAGGAAAAGAAAAAAATGAAAACTTATTTCTCTGGATCCACTGAAACTCCATCTATCAATTGGGTAGGCTAGGAACTTAGTGCTCATCTATTCAATGAGTGCCACGTGTGGGTACCAAAAACACGTGATTTCACGCGAGACCAAGCCAGAGCTCGGGAAATCAAAGAAATAAGCCATAGGCGCCTAGTTGTGACTTCCTGTGAGTTTCTTCTACACTCTAAGAGGCAGATCCTTCCGTACTGCGGGTTTATTTTCTAATATGGGGGGCTGTTCTGGCTGAGTTTTAATGCCCTAAGGGGCTGTTTGGCCGTTTTGCCCTATGGGCCACTGGCAAATCACTGCCATGAACATGCCTGTTTGACCCTATATGATGTCCAATTTTTTCAGGGCTGGATTTTCTGCTAAAAGGGAGAATTTTGACTAGTATCTCTGAGAAATTGTAGCCCTATCTCGATAACTTTGATGTTAAAGCTTTTTGAATCGCCCAATTGATAAGATCACAACCCAAGTTATGGTCCGTTTTCTCCTCGGATCGCCATAGGCTATGACGCCTCTTAAAAACCCGGGGTTCGCTGACAACCCACAACCCACGAATATTTTGGTGGCCTGGGTAACCCGACACTACTCATGAAATTGGAGCAGAGTCTCCCTTTATACTAGAGCTCTACCCAAAGTGCCATAACCTCGTCCCAACCATACACAATCTACCACATCGGGTCCAAACACGAGTAAAATAACTACTTCAATTGGGCCCCTCACATCAATACTCACAAATATATACCAAATGTATATTCCAGCATGGTTCAAGAGTTAACACAATATTTCATGTCAACATAGTTAAAAATCTAAAATTCTAATACATGTCATACATAATAACTATCAAAGCCACAACCCGACCTTTCTTCTAAATCTACTTAAGATGAGTCGTTTCCTCGAACGCGCGAGAGACAGCTCGGGCTACCTGGGCCCTGAACCCTGAACTAGAAGCCCTCGATTCTTTCCCCAAACCGGAAGAAGACCGACTCTCCTTCCTCTTGCTACTAACACCCGGCAGATCCCGAGTGCTCCGAGCATCCTCTCTATCTCTCTCTCTATGGTCCTGTCCCAACCATGGAGTCCATATCCTATAGGCGAAGTCCTACAATCCTGGCCCGAATGGACAACTTCAACCATTCTCAAATCTCCTAACCTTGGCCATGTCTATGGCCACGTAATCATCAGCAAAACGGGCTAGCTCCGTGAATCTAGTCACATAATCCATCACCGTCATCATCCCCGCTTCAAATGAACTCTTGAGCTCGCCAGATGCCTCATGCAGTGATCCCGAAAATACTTTACCCATGAACAAATTTTGAACTCGCCCATGTCACTGGGCTTCTAGGTCTCTAAAGGTCTTTGCCCGCCCCAATTCATATACTCGGGGGCCTCACTCCTTCAGGGCCGGAACGCTACTTAGCCTGATCCCGGTAAATGGGCCAGAGGTAATCTCCATAGCCTCTAACACCTTCTCAACCCTTGTATTTTTAACCAATGGTCTCGCCACGTCACTTCCCGAATCGTCAGGATGATGCGCCTCAAAACCTCCGAGGCCGCCCATCTCCACCACCGCTATAATTAGCCGTGATGCCAGAACATTAATGCACCCGCGCGCAACCTCGCACAGCGCTCGATCAACACTAGTGGTGCCCGACCAAAGCACTCGCGGACGCCCTCTCTAATGCCGCGTCGCTCCCTCAACTAGCCATCCGCACAAGCTAAATGG
>JAEQBH010004010.1:0-70688 GCA_016808115.1 Tetrastigma voinierianum | reverse complement strand
AACACAAAAGTTGAGTTACATGGTTTCGGGGCTTTATGCTCAAGTTTGTACCAAGAGCAAGTGGGAGATTGTTACAATTATGTGCTCTTGGTCCCACTTTAGCATTCTCAAACATATGTATAATTATAAATTTATAATAAACATAATTTATTATATGAACGGGTTTTTTATAATAAATTTCAATTTATTATATGAATCTGCTATTTATAATAAATATAATTTTATTATATGAACGCTATTCCTTGATGTAATGGGTTTTAAGGCTTTCTTTGAGTTTTTTTTCATACATTTTTGAGAATACGTAACAAGAGAAAAGAAAGAATTTTTCTATTCTTGGTTTTTTCTGGCGTTCTAAGATTCGCCCCACGCCTGATCTATCAGGCCCACACACATCCATAGCCACCCCCGGCGATCAGATCCGAAGATCTGGGACGCGCGCATTGCCGATCCGTAGATCGGACGCGTAGACGTTGGTCGCGTTAGTCGTTGTCGTAGATCCGACGTGTAGATTGGCCGGGTTGGTGGCTGGATCTTAGAAGTCTAGCTGACTCGGATCCGCAATCTGGCTATAGGTAATTTTATTAACATTGAATTTTAGATACGCTTGCATGTTTAATCATACTGCTAGATCCATGCTTCCTCACAGGTTTTTCCTTCACCGTACACTCTGGGCCGACTCGATACTTTGCCTATGTTGATATTTTAGAACCCCCTTTCATCTCCCCACTAAAAGACCTTATAAAGGGATTAAGGTTTCTTCATATATATATACTCATTTCAATCGATCGTGTCTAATCGATGTGGAACTTCCAACACCTATCAACTATCTATATCTTTTTCTACATTTTCTTTTTTCTCTTCTCCATATTTTTTCTCAAAATTTTCCAGTAACAAACACGGCTATAAGCTACCACTCAAATGCAGATATTATTCCCTTCTCATTTTCAAACCACGTCCCTTCAAAGAAGTTCAACTACAACAAAAATAAATAAATAAAATAAAAATAAAAATAAAAATAAAACCCAAAACAATTTTTATATTTAAAGCTAAAGTGGTTTGTAGATATTTCAGCTTTTTTTTCTTTTTTAACGTAGTAACTTGTCTCTAACTAGTATATAATGCCTAATAATTTGATAGGAGAAAACTAAACATGCCCACCAATGAGTGACCTATATCGGGTTCTTGTTTAATGATGGCACACCACATTAACATTAAATAATTCTCCTTTTTCACATAATTCTTGGTGTTAAAATGTTAATAATATTCAAGTACCTCGTGATCGCATAGTTTTCTTCCACCTAACTCCAAAAGGAAAGCGCCATTAATACGTTAACAGCCAAAGAAACCCTTCAAACAAGCCAAACTACCAAAACTCTAGGGGTTGAATCCTATAAACTAATTCTTATATATTTTAACTCCTATCTAAAGATTACATGTTTTAAGAATATGTGTTAGGTGCTGTGAGCATCACGGCCAAACGAGCTCCCAATTCAATAAAAATCTATTCTACGATCAAAATTAGTACCCACAAGGCCACAAAGAAAGTAAACAGTACGAGAAACGAAGAAATCCACTAATGGTTAGTCAAAAGTGGTAAAACAAATCGTGAAATTTTAAATGCAACAATAGTTTGATTTAGACCAATCCTAACTCAACTTGGAAAATATTTGTTAGAGATGGATTTTGGTGGCCTTCACAGCTGTTTTATTAATCGATAAGTAACATCATGCAATGTGTGATCTGTTAATAAGTAAATTACTAAATTCATGCTTTTAAATATTTCTAATATTCATTGCTCTTATATGAAGCTACAACCTGACAGGTCTCCTTATTTCCTAAAAAAAATTAAAAGAAAACCATATGTAATGAATAAAAAATAAATAACATGCAACAATTAATATCTTGTACATTATTTTCACTCTTGATGTGAATTTTAAACAATTCGTGCTACAATAAAACCCTAACCGCCTCTTTCTTTTTCTCATTTTATTCTTTCTAGCCCCTTTTTTTAAACAAAGCGGGGTGATTTTTTTACCATTCTTAGCCTGAAATCACTCCTCTACATCGCTTTTCTACAAATTTTCTTTTTCAATAAAATGGTTCTTCTACAAAAATCTAGATTTTACTTTATTTTTTCGTATTTTTATCGTCATTCTCAGGCGGCGTATTTTGTCGCTGCCTTGTCTGGACGTGTGATTTAGTCCTCTTAGTACGACGGCTTCTATTTCGCCGCCTGTCATGACGTCTCAAGGTATAAGTTATTCAAACGGTAAAACAAATCTTCAATCAAACATCAAGTCAAATCATGGTTGTCAATATGATGTAAAACTGGAATCATATGTATTCTAGTCATCATAGAATTATCAAATGTGTAGGCTTTAAGCCGATTCATCAGGCTATTAACTTAGATATTGGGTCATCCTTTGTGAATTTTAAAACAAATTTGATTATATGTTTCTATAGAATATATTATAGTTTGAATCAATAAAATTATTTTCTTTCAAACAAAAACAATTCCTACTACAAAATAAAAATCAAGTTAACTAAGCTCATGAACACGTTTTTTTCATTGGTTGATCTTTGAATATGTAATACCCAAAATTGTAACAAACATGGTTATTTTAATAAAATCATATATTGCCTTTTTCTTTTCCTATTATTCTTTCTTGTTATTAATCATTGATTAATTGCAATGTATTAATTCTCTGCTTTTGTATTGCCTAGGGTTTGCTCTAAGAAGAACAACGCAGTTCAAGCTATAGCTTGGGCAGCTAGCTTCCCATGAACATGGTTTGACTACTAGATCAACAATAAAACTCTCTGTTTGAAAACTTTAATCCATATAAATAAGAAAAAAGAAAAAGCATGGTGTGAACGAGCAGAACACCATGAAATGGATTCAGACCCATTTCAAATGCTTGAATGGATAAGCACTTTTCTTGAGTACTTTTTATTTTAAGGAGTACAAATATTTCTTCTTTCTTCTTTTTTTTCCTCTAAAAAGATTTAGGAAATATAATATGATAGTTTTTGGATTCAAGGTCTCGTTCCTTTACCGGGAGTAAGGATAAACTCATTTATATACCCTTTCCTTACCTGTTGCACTTAGACCAACCCTTACCAGCCTATGTAGCTCGTAAGGCCGAATAGCCCATCCTAGGTTTGGGAGTCAATGCGTCAATTACATTTATAAATATTGTTTTAATTAAATATATAAATAAATAAAAAAGGAAAGGTTGTCAGTTTTTTAATCATGCAAATTATGTTCCTGATTAACGTGAATTGTTATTCACACAATAAGCACATGATCATTACATTTCAATCATGTATTTATTTTCTTTTATTATTCATTCATTTGACAAATAGTAACACTAACAGTAATAGCAACAAATTGATTGAGTTTTTAATTTTAAAAATCTTTCTTTTATTATTTGTTTTATTTCTTATTTTCTATGGAAAGAAATATGTATTTTCTTTATGGGTTTCTGGGAAACCAAATAGAAAAGATTTATTTTTTAATAATTTATTCATTGCTCCATTAATTGCTAGGACATGAAACGATGGTTTTATTTGGTTTTGACAATTATTTGGATAAGCAAACAACAAGTGAAATTATTCTGGTTTGTTATTAATTTCATTTTTTTATGGGTTACTCCTATAGGGTATTTTACCCCATTAAACATCACTTGATCTTTAGATAAAATTGAATTTTACCCAACTTTGTGTCATTTTACTGTTTCCTTTTCACACATTGTTTAGCAATTATATTTGTACTATTTGTGATTACTTATAGCATCATATTGTGAATAAGATTATTATTGATATTATTGCACTTGGGTAAAATTGAGAAATATTGAATGCTTAAGTGAACTTGCTTATCGTGGAAACCGAGAATGTGGATATTCTTGAAATTGATGTTGCAACTGTTATTTCTCCCGTCTTGCACATCAATTTTGCTAAGATCCATACGGATAGTGAAGTTGTCTTATCGATGATTTGATTATTTGGTAAGATGCTTAGTTTGGTGAAGAGATTTCATTAAGAGTCATGAACCACGTAATTTTACTACCCTATCGGTGGGAAATCATGTATTTGGTTGTATCATGGTGAATTGTTTTACCTATATGAGTCTTTTGTATTTTATAGACTCTTAGCATTTGGTGACCACTTTTGTGGGTCATTTGGTAAGCCGGAGAACAGAGCAATTTGCATGTCCTTGTTTTACATGTATTTTGACATTGCTTTCTTTGTTTATTCTTCACCTCAAAGGCTTTTCACTTCTCTCGCTATCACCAAACTTAATGGGACTAATTACAAGAATGGAAATGAGCTATTTGATAATCATTGGGTGAATGTTTGTTTTGAATCTAATATCATTCATGTGTCGCCCGATACTGTATTAGATAGTGTGGTACTATCACACTTCTGCAATTTATGCAAGCGACATTATAGCGTAAGAAGTCCAACTATTTGGAGCAAGATGTGTGCAATGGGAGACAAGCATAAATGTCCAAGTTGGATTTTTCGGGAGTTGTTAAATTATAAATTAACACAGAAATTTTGAATTGCAGATGTATGCATATACCGATTAGGAAAATTTTTGATATTAGTACTATTTTGGATAGACTTGATATATTTCTTTTGAACCGAAAGTTAAACTGTATCGAGATTCACTATCGATTGGCATTTGAGTACTTTTTGGGAGTCTTTACAGATTAGATTTGTCTGCTACTAGAAAGCAACTAAGAAAGTTTTGAGGTATCTTCAGGGTATCAAGGATCTCATGTTAACATATCAACGTACCGACACTCTTGAGGTGGTTGGTTTTAGTGATTCCGATTATGGAGGTTGCGTGGATGATAAAAAGTCCACTTCTTGTTATATCTTTATGATGGTTGAAGGAGTTGTTTCATGGAAAGGCCGCAAACACTTGCAAATTTTCTTCTTCTAATGGGAGTAGCGTATATGTGGCATGTTATGAGGCTACTTGTCATGCAATATGGTTGTGGAACTTCATTTCAGCTTTGGAGGTTGTTCACTCCATTTCTAGATCGTTGAAATTGTTTTGTGATAATTCCATAGCTGTATCTTTCTCTAGGAACACTATGAGCACTTCTTGCTCTAAGCACATTGATGTGAAGTTCTTTGTTAAAAGCAGTTGCGTGAGTTCATCGCTTCGCTTGAGCATACACCTACGACTAGCATGTTGGCAAACCCACTAACTAAAGGCTTACTAATTTGTGTTTCAAGAACACGCCACCTCGCGATGAGACAGCAGAGCCTAGACTCTGTTTTAGTGGGAGTTTTGTCTTTTTCATGTATTTTTTGTAAGGAAAGCTCATGTTTTTTCGTTATTACATGCACATTTTGACGTTTGTCATTATCTTATGATTTTGTGTCATTTTGACCAGATGAATGGCATAATTATGTTTTTATTTCTATTGAATCAATACTTCTGTCATTGTATTGCTTCTAGATTAGTAGTGCCTGGTTATGTACGATTTATGACACACTTAGGTGGCTAATTATATATGATTGGATATGGCTATGTAAGTCTATTGTGGAAGCATTTACATTTCTGATTAGTAGCGCTCGACATGTACAATTTATATATCCTATCGGTATGTTAATTGTATATGATTGGTTATGACTATAAATTCCATTGAGAAAGCATTTGAGTTATGATTATGTCATCCAAGGAGAATCTTTGATTAATTTATCAATTATGGACTGCTAAAACATATTACAATTTTAATCAGATAATTGTATATAAGCACTATGGGTCATTTATGGGATGATTTGATATGAACTAGGTAGAGTCATGGTTCTATCTTCTCCTTGCTTTGGTAAGACCATCGACCAAAGCCCACCTTGTTCCTTGTGTTTCTATATATAAGTAAATATTCTAAAATTTAACAAGGGTTTGGTAGAACACCTTGGGAGAAGGAAATATTCTTCTTCCTTCAACCCTCAGCCATCTTTCTCTTGATCTTGCCCTCCGCATTTCCTTTGGAGATAATGGCAAATCACACTTTTGATCTATTCCAGTATGTTTTTCTACACACTATAAATTGATATGCTTTATTCAATAAAGTTTGTATTTTGTGAATGTGTTTATTGGGTCGTTTGATTGTTAATCATTGTTTTAGTTTAATAAATGCTCTTGATCTTACAAAATAATTCAGCATGGAACACATCTTGGAATGTAACAATTGTAGTGGTTCACAAAAGAGGTTATTATACCATAATTTTTCTTATATAGAACAAATAATAAAGTTTTTACTTAGGACGCTTCCTTGAATTGGGCACTTGGTCACGGTTCTAGATGTTAAACTGCTTTTTTTTTCTCAAAATACATACTCCTAATAAAGAATTGATCAAATCTTTGAAGATGATTCCACTCACATGCACCAACTTTTACTATCAAGACCTTAACTTTCAAATATGGGGCATCATCTGAGGTGTATAGTATGTACATACCATTTTCACGGCACCATAAAGCTTGTTTATTATAATCTTTGTTTTCTTCTTTCAAATCTCCGAGAAAAGCAAGAAAACTCGCATATATAATTCATTCTTTTTCAAACTGCATGATAAATTTAATGTTTCAAGATCCAAATCGGACATTAAATCGAAAATGTTACCATTCCATAGTCACTTGTAAAACCAATATTAGACTGGTAGATCAGTTCATAGCCAGATGCGTAATAAAGCACACAGCAGTATCTTGATGATTATCTCAAGTTTTTTAACACTAACCCAATGCCATAAATAATAGACCCACCTCTGTCCCAGAGAGATATATGGAAGCAATCAAATTATTTAACATCGCCCTCATGAGAAATTTAAAATATATAAATGATATCTCAAAATATAAAACTATTTAATATAAAGTTAAACTATTTATAAATTTTTATTGTCAAAACCATCAGTTCATCAAAATTATTCAAAGTATCTCCGACAACTGGCATGCATGGACATAATTAATCCTTAGAGGTTCATAAGGCAAATTGTAAGACTTTAATTTCCATGTAAAAGTAATCCAACTGTTTGATGTTATGACTACACAATTGGTTTTATATATAAAGATCAATAATCAACACAACCAAAGAAAATATGTTCAAGATTCAAACTCATCTTTTTATTTTTTAGCATGAATATTCAAAATCCAAAAGGTTACCCCAGAACATAAACACTGAAAATAATGCACTACATACTTGCACAAATTAATTGATGCATGTTCTTTATTTCACTTCAATATATTTTGTGTACAGAACATACAATAAAACATTACAGGAAAGATGAAAATTACAAAGCAAAATGAACTGAAAATTACATTATTTATGACACATGTAAGATAGTTATACTGGTGCAACAACTAGTAAGAACTTTGGAAACTGGTGATGAACATGCGAGGTTTCATTTGTTCCTCAGTAGCCAAGACAACGGCAGCGGCAGCAGGTGGGGCTTACGAGGAGGGAGTGCATGGCATGGCTTGTAAGGTTCTGGCTGACATGCAAGGCGGGCCTTATGGGGAATTCGTGCATGAACTTAAAGTGAAGAAGGAGATACAGGACCCCTTCAGAGACTGGGAAGACACACAATCTTTCTTGGCCATCCACCTATTTTTCTCCTTAGGGACCCTAGTAAGATGTTTATTGAACACTTTAAGAAAAATAATTGCAAAGGATCATAAACAATTGTGAGGAACCTCAGATCAGTAGTTTATTAAGACACTAGGAGATGGAATGGATATGATATAAGTTCAGGAGATCAAATCAATTGCCATTTATATGCATGGATATAACTTTTCTTTTTCATTGTTTCATCTGGGTTTGTTTGGTTTCTTTTAGTTCTTTCAATGGCATAACTTTGAAATCGAGAGGGTCATAAAGATACTAGGTTTGAATTACACGTTAATGATAAAGTCTTCTATATATGTCATTAATTGTGTAAGCATTCCCACAAGGTCCGACCTGGTTAAGGGTTTGACGACACAAAGAAGAAGTCTGAACAATATATGAAACATATTACTATAAGGTTGTAGTCGAATGAAAATGTCAAAATAATCTATTACAAGCCCATTAAATAAAAAGAAAGGAAAATGTTGTCTCGGTTTTTATCTTTTGTTTTGGTACCAGGTGAGTATACTATTTTGATTCTCGTGATTCAACAATATTAAAAGAAACAAAAATAATTGTTCTTATTATGCTATTAAATATAATAATATTATCATTTTTGCAAAAAAATTCAATAAAATCTAATTCCTACTTTATGCTCGTATTGTTAATTGCTTCTTCAAAATTAATTGAATCATAATGAAATATGTCAGGGTTTGGAAATAATTGTTCATGTCTTCGTCTCCTTGCTGTTGTATTGAAGAAGGTAGCTATTTCAAAGATCGAGCTTAATAAAGATTTGATGAAATAGAAGGTACCGGTAGGACCGTAGTAGTTCGAACTAAGGCTATTATGTACTATAGGGACATGCCAGACATGAGATGTCTGAACTAGAAAGAAAGCAGCCGTGAGACGGACGTGAGTCTACTAACTTGAAGGCTAAGGAAATCGGGGAGCAACCGACAAGTATAGCCCATGATCTATTTGGCAAGAGGGTAACGATCAAATCTTAAAAGATTCAATGACTAAGCTAATAAACCACTAGAAACTTTATAGGATTCTTTATTATGATGAGGATCTTGATCAACAAAGTTTCTTATTTTTGTTGTGACAATTGAAAGTGAAATAACATAAAAGATAAAGGTAGGTTGAGTTATATTGTACAAATGATCTAATCGTATCTAGACTTCCAAGATTAATTAGCAAGGATATAAATTTAGTATATTGAATTTCGATAATTATTTCTAGAGTGAGCTTGAAAAAGAACAAGCGAAGTCCGAACTCAAGAGGAGCGGAGTGCAAGATACTTGGGTTGGTGTATTTTACGCAAACGCTTAATCTTTGTGAAAGATGATGTTTTATTTTCTTTATCTTTATGGACACAATGTGGATAATGGGTGTGCAAAGCTTCAGAGAGGGAATGGAGGAGTTTGTCTCGCATTCCACTATGAGTTATTAGGTTTCAAGCCCCATACCACATAAGACTAATTATAAAGCTTAAACTACATCAAGAAATCCTTGCATCTAGGCACAACCGCATTTTGGGACTAGGTAGAAGGCTTCTAACCACAAAGACCATGTGTAAGCTTACCTCTATTACAAATATATTACCTTTTCTTTGCACACACTAAGTCCTATAGTGAGAGTTCAGACATACCGCACTGAAGTCCGAATGAGATCATAGTCTAAACATAAAGGACTGTGACCTGGAACACACACTTATATCTGTCAATTGGTATCATAGAGGGTCACTGTAAGTTATCGAGTGAGATATGTGTTTACTCTAACTAATTGTGTGAGAGTAGCAGATGGATTTGTTGAAAGTAGGTGGTTCTACTAGCCGTCCTCCTTTTCTTGATGGGACGAACTATTGTTACTAGAAAGTTTATGATTCTGTCATCATAAATCAATGATGAAAAGGTATGGAGAAATGGGCTATATAAGGATGGGAAGTTTGACTACTAAACTCATGTTGAAGTGGAAATTGTTTTCTGGCGACTAAGGAACTGACACTGAAGAAGACGCCTTTCCACCTAAACTCATTGTGCCTTGAATGCCATTCCACATTGTTGATCCCTCACAATTAAAGATGATCTCCACCACCGAAGTAGTCAAGGAATCATGGGACATTCTTCATGTCCATTTTGAAGAAACCAAAGGTACTGTGAATCCGCTTTTAGAATCAAGAGCAACAAAATTTGAAAACTTGCGAATGAGTGAGGAGGAGACTATCAGTACTTCAATGGAACTGTGCGACATAGATAATGAATCGTTTTCCCTTAGGGAAAAGATTCTAAAAGAGAAGCTTGTGAAAAAGGCCCTAAGATCCTTGCCACCTAGGTTTGCATTCAAGGCAATAGCAATAAGGGAGGAAAAAGATTTGAAAATGATGAGACTTGAAGAACTTATGGTATCTCCACTTACGTTTGAAATAGAACTGAACGAAGAGTCCTATGATAGAAAGAAACTTGAGGGACTAAAGGCTAAGTCCGAACTACCTGTTGATGAAGGGAATGAACTTTTAGAATCTGTGGCCTTGTGGTCAAAGAATTTTGAAAGAGTCATAAAAAGGTTGAATGCTCATGCGAAAGGTAACCCTTAAACTCAAAAAATTGCCCATCTAGCACATTTAATCTTTTTTTGCTTAGCATGACACAAGGATCCCAAGATCAAATATCATGAACAAGTCAATCAAGTGTAGAGAATGTGGAGGTTGTATGGCACATCCAAGTAGAATGTGCCAATATGAAAAAGAATCGATTTCTTCTTGTTATCTGGAGTCATGATGAATCAGAAAACTACAAAGAAAATGAGAAACAAGACAGTCAACCTATTGTTGTGACAACTGTGACCTCGATTCTTGAATCAGACACAAAGCCATAAGAATTTTCAAAGGATGTGATGACTAACGTCCGAACACGCGTGGTTTTTTGACCAGATTTCACATAATCCACCAACTCACCCACTTTTCGAAGAACAAGATGATGCAATCTCAGAAGAAGAAATAGCACGTTCCTACACAGTATTGTACGAAAGTTGGGTAAACACAGAAAAAAATCAATGAAGATCTTCAAGGATAAATCCATAATCTCAATTAAGACAACAAAGCTTTAGAGAAAGAGGTATCCACTCTAAAAGGGGAAATCCTTAAGAACAGCATGGCTCAACCGGAAGAAACATCTAAGGAAAATAGCAAGAATGATGAACTCAAGAATGCTTGTCCCCCGGATCACATTCTATGTATAGAACTACCCAAGGTTCCTGGAAGGCATTTGGGTACCAAAGGGATCTATAGGACTTATACAAACAGCTCAAAAGAAGATTTTACGTCCCAAGACTAAGAAAGAGAAAAACGAGTCTGAACTCTCCCAAGAATGGAAAACATGTTCAATTAAGAAAGACAAGTTCATATAAAAGAAGGGCAATGAAGTCATATGCTATTACTGTCAAAAAATGGGTCACATCAGACTTCACTAAAGGGACTACAAATCTTACTAGAAGAAGAGAGTAAGGGAGAACAAATTAGTTAAAAAGCCCACCTAGATAAAAAAAGAAAAAACTAAGAGCCATGTTGTTCTTAATTTCAAGGCTGTAACAGAACAGCGGTACTTTGATAAGGAAGCTCATGACATGAATGGCAACAAGTGGTTGCTATCCAATTGTTCTTCATTTAGTTTAGGACTCACAACTTTTGGAAGCATGGTTCAAAAGGGAAGAGTCTGGGGGACCAAGTCCTTAAATGTCTTAGGTTACCAAAATTAAGAGACGTGCTTCTCATTTATCGACAAAAGCCAACCTGGATAAGCATCAAGAATCAGGTGACCAAGATTTGTTCGTGAGAATCACCAAGGACAAATGTATTGTCCTAGACCAGGATTAGCTGTAGATCATGGAAGAAAATAGGTCATCAAATAACTACTATCTATTTGCAAGTTTGAACACATGCCTGGCCACGGTTCAAAACGAAACTAACCTTTGGCACAAATGAATGGGACATGCAAGCTATAATGTACCGTAAATACAATTGTATTGAAAATCATCGTGATGTCCTAAATCTCAGCTGAGAACCTAAAAGAATGTGTGGACTATGCCAACTAGGGAAACAAGTTCAACACCTCACCCAAAGTGTCAACTAGGCTCTACTACAAGAGTTATGGAATCGGGTCCATTAAGGATCTAATGACCCTATGCAAATAAAGAGCATTGTTGGAAAAAGGCATGTAAATGCATTTGTAGATGACTCTCTAGGTTCACTTGCAATTTCTCAGAACCAAATCCAAAGAATTTGAATCATTTGAATAATCGTGTTAAAGACCTATTGGCGGAGTACAACATCGTATTCTAAAGATAAGTAGAATAAGGAATTATCATGGTAAGGAATTTGAAAACTCCTTGTTTGAAAATTTCTATAAGAAGAATAGTGTAGAACATGAGTTCTTAGCACTTAAAAATCCACAACAAAATGGAGTAGTTGAAAGAAAGAAAAGAGCTCTACAAGAAAGGCCCGAGTCATGTTAAAAGCCAAGAGTGTCCGAACTAAATTTTGGGTAGAAGCAATAAATACAACATGCTACATCTCAAATAGAATCTATCTAAGGCTAGGAACTCTCAAAACATCATATGAAACATCTTTAAATTTGGCAAATTTTGCCACATCTTGAATGACAGAATCCAAGAAGGAAGTTCAATGCTAAGAGATGAAGGTGTCTTTCTAGTAGAGTTAATAAATAGCCGTGATTATAGGTGTACAATAAAATAACCAAGGCTGATAGAATCAACTAATTTGCAAGTTGATGATTATCTTCCATCGAGGGAAACATTTCCGTACTGCATGATCCTCCCATGGTGTCACCCCGCGCAAGACTCAACATCTCTAAAGCCGCCTCCACCATCCGTTGAGCACCCGATTATAGCTGATGACCGGACAATAAAGAACTCCCTACAACAATAGGATGACCACAATAGTGTTGAACACTTTGACATCTAGGTTCGAGAGCTCCTCTAAGAAGATCTATAAAACCATCTTACCATTGATATTTTGGTGTATCTAGAAGCGAGTGTCCGTGACGAGGGGCGCTTATAAGGTAAACCACAAAGAAATGATAGCCTTAGCCTCGCTGTTACACTCCACAATTTAACCTCAAAAATTATCAGAAGGCTCAACGATGAGTTCGATCCGTGGCTATTAGAAAGAACCATCATAGTTCTGACATAATGCAAAGCTCGGGATTAGTTCCAAAGCCCCAATATGAAAATATAATTGGGACCAAGAGGATCTTCAAGAATAAGACAAATGAAGAGGAAACATCAATAGAAAAAAGCTTGTCTGCTGCTCATGATACACTCAAGTGAAGGAGTAGATTTTGATGGGACATTGCACCAAGAGCTCGCTTGACACCGTCTCGACTTTATGTTACTGATCGAAGCTTTTTGTACTTGGACGCAAGCCGTCCAAACGTATGTTATAGCATGGGAGTTTGTGAGGAGAGACCAAGCAAGCTCCTAAGGATGGTCATCTTCTAGTACCAAGAAGATTATCAAATGTAAGTGAAATAGTGAATACGTGGTATCCTGCACACCCGAGACACCACATCTAAATTTCTAGTATGATATTGTGATTGATAGGGTCGAAGCCTGATGACAAAAGAGTACTTTTTGTAAGTGTTTCTTCCTTGAAACAAATTTCTTTGTGTCTTAATTCAACGTAAAAAACCGCACATCACTTTCCACACCAAGGTCGAAAAACATAATTGCAGTGGATGCACACAACTCATTTTGGATGAAAAATATTCTTAAAGACTATGGAGACTTTGAGAAGTCCTAACACTATAATCGTGATAACCTTAGTGCTATCAATATCTCGAAAATCCAGTTCGACATTCGAGAACCGTTAATGACATGTGGCACCACTACATTCGAACATGGTTGAGACAACATCATTTATCTTAGGCATTCACTAAAGATCAACTAGTCGACATTTTCACCTCAAAGGGTTGGATGGTTTCAAGGTATGAATCACTACAGTCATCCATGGGGGGTATGCATTGTGGACTAGATGGGGTCCCCACTAGTCTACGATAAGCCCTGTCGGAGTTCCGGACCTTTAAGGCAATTATCCTTCCTTCCACAAAAAAAATAAAAAAATAAAAAATAAAAAAATAAAAAAAAATGGGGGAGAAAATAAGGGGAGCAAGAGTGTGTGTCTTCATTCTTTAAGGGGTATTTTTGCTGAAGATATAGACAAAGGGGGAGAATGTTAGGTCTTATATAATTTTCCATATCTTCGCATCAAGGGTTCTACAAGAAGGTAGCTACCCAAAGATCGAAATTAATGAAGATTCGATGAAATAGAAGTGAAGTCCTTAATATAACCGTGATGTAGTCTTCGGACTAAGGCTATCCTATGTTGTAGGATGTGCTAGATGAGATGTCCTAACTGAAATAGGGCAAGCCAGGGGGCACACATGAGTCTCACGACTCAAGGCCGAGAACTTGGGGAGAAAACCGATGGGCTAAGATCTATTCGGCAAGAGGGATAACAACAATCAAATCTCAGAAGATCTAGACATCTAAGCTTTCAAACCAGATTAGAAAACTTTCTAGGGATCTATTTTGATGAGGAATCTTGATCAACAAGCTTCTCTATTTCCATCAGTGGATGTACCGAAAGGAAAACATGTGAAGGGCGGGTTGAGTCATATTAGGAAAATGATCCAACCATATCTAAACTTTTAAGACTAATTAGCAAGGCTATAAATTCAGGGCATTAGAAGTTCTCAACACAGATTTTCAAAAGTAGAGCTTGCAGAAGAACAAGTGAAGTCTAAACATGCTGAGTGAGTATGGAGTGTCCAAACACGTCAGCCCGCGACACCCGCCGACCAAGTGGCCGTGGACACGACGCCGTGCGCCACCACACGGCGCCACACGAAAAGGGCCTACGTCTGGGCGCGCAGCCGGGCTAAGGCGCCATGCACTTGGTGCACCCAAATTGCTTTTTGACTCAAGACACCTGCTTTTGAGTCACTGTTTGGGACACTGTTCATGAACAATGTTCACAAAATTTTTCGAATTTTTTTAATAAAACTGGGCCAAATGGGATTAAATTTTAAAAATGAGAATTTCAAAAAATAAAAATTTTTGATGTTGTTTGGTGATCTGGATATAAGGAATTAGTTGTCTTGCATGGACATTATGTATGAACTGTATCTGTGTATGAATAGTGTCTCGGGGCTGTGCTTATGCCTTAGAGACACTGCATTGAAATTAACTGCCATTTAGCTTGTGCAGATGGCTAGTTGAGGACGACGACGTAGAGGGCGTCCACGGGGTACTGGTCAGGCACCACCAGTATTTGATCAGAAGGCCTTTGTTGAGGCTGTAGGTATCATGGCCTACGCTATCACAATGTGCCAGTATAGCGTAGTCGTGGAGGTCCCGAAAGTAACCTCCAGAGGTTTAGGCGCATCATCCTCCGACATTCAGGGGGAGGAGATTCGATGGTGGCGGACCATTGGTTCATGCAGGTCGAGAAGGTGTTGGGAGGCTGTGGAGATTACCCCGACGCTTACCAGATCGGGGACTAGCCGCTGCCTCCAACTTAGAGGGTGAGGCCCAAGCATAGGAACCGGGCAAAGACCTTGTAGACTCAGAGGCAATGTGACACAAGTGAGTTCCAAAAGCCGTTCATGGGCAAGTATTTCTTCCCATACCGCGAGGCATGCGATAAATTGAGTTCCAGAGTCAAGCAGGATGATGACTTGATGGATTATGACTAGATCTACTGAGCTAGCCCGCTTTGTCGATGATTACGGCCACCGACATGGCCAAGGTTGTGAGATTTCAGAATGGACTCCGGTTGCCCATTCGCCGATTGTGTGGTGGGACTTCGCCTATAGGATATGGACTCATGGTCAGACAAATCAACCATAGAGAGAGATAGAGGATGTCGCGAGCACCTTGATGCGGGTGTTAGTAGCAGCAGGAAGGAGAGTCAGTCTCTTCCAGCCAGGGAAAGAATCAGGGCTTCTAGTTCACGTAGGGTTCCAGGATCAGGCTGTCCTCAAGGCCGAGGAGACTACCATCTTAGAGGCCATTTAAGAAGGCTCCAAGTTGTGGTTTCTTTGATAGTTATTATGTATGACATGTATTAGAATTTTGTGATTTTAATATATGTTCGCATGGAGAGATTGTGTTAACTCTCAACCATGTGAGATATACATTTGGTATATATTTTGTGAGTATTGGCGTAGGGGCCTGCGGTCGTTTATTTTACTCGTGCTCGACCTACCGGTCGCTGTATGGCTGGGACAGCTATGTACTTTGGGCAGAGCTCCCGTATAAGGGAGACTCGCCACTTTTTGTGAGGTGTTTCGTTACCCGACTTCACGTAGTATTTCCGTGGGCTGGACGGGACAGCCAACGAACCCCGGTTTTAGGGCGCTATACTTAAGTGGCAGTCCCGGAAAACGACCATAACTCTGGGTTATTGATGTCCAATTTGGGTGATTCAAAAGTCAACATCAAGTTATCAGATAGGGCTACACCTTGAAGGATACTAGTCCAAATTCTCCCTTTTAACCGTAAAATCAGCCCAAAAAATCGACATCATATAGTCAAACAAGGCACTATCTCTATAACCCATTAATTTGCCAAACAACCCTTAGGGCAAACGGCCAACAGCTCTACAGCATTAAAAACTCAACCTAACAGCCCCTATAATAGAAAATAAACCAAAGTAGGAAGCGATCCCTACCTCTTAGAGTGTAGAAGAAACTCTCTGGGGAAGTCCTATGGGCACTTCCTAAACCTCAAACCTTGATTTCCCGAACCCCGCTTGAATCCTCAAATAAATCCTCGTGTTTTTGGTACCCACATCGTAGCACTCAAGTGGAGGATGAACTGCCCTAGCCCTACGACTCCCGACCGATGGAACTCCGCGGATCGGGGCTGAAATAAGTTTTCATTTTTTTTCTTTCTCTCACTCTACCTCTCACGTTTTCTCTCCAACCTAAAAAAATGGGAGAGATCCTCCAAATGAGATTTTTTTTCTCCTTTATGCTTTGATACGTGGCTCACGTGGCGCCACGTGTCCCCTTGTCTGCCCGTTGCTCGAAATAATTTATTTCATCCCGATTCAAGTTCAATTTATTTTAAATGAACTTACCTTGAGTTATTTCCTAACTCCCAAGATTCTCGTAAAAATCTTGTCCTTGAGAGTCACTAGACGCCCGTTACTTCGAAAATCGTGAAAAATCCAACTGCTTCAGAATTCAACGAAAAATTTCTAGGTAATTAGATTTCCTGAGACGAATCCAACGGTGGAGTCCGTTTCGTCATTTGAGATCCATAGAATTTTCCAAAGCCCCTCAAACCATTATGGCAATTTATTATAATTATTATTATTATTATGCCATTTTTCCTGAAAATTTCTAATTTTCCCGGGTTTTACATTAAGTTTGGGTTGTAAATCTATATTCTTTAAGCTAGTAACACATACTTACATACTCCAACTAAGTAACATTAAAATACATCACAATTATTATTGATATAATAAGTATCAAGTGTACAAAGACTTTGGTTACTAAAACTAACTTCATGTTTGCTTCATAAGTGTAATTGTAGTCATAAATGAGTAAAGCATAAATCATACCAACTTTAAATTTAAATCAAGCATTATAAATCATTAAGGTATTTTGCATATAAATACTTCTCATCATATTAGAAATAAAATCATTACCATTAAAACCAATCATTTAAAATAAAACTCTAGTAAATATGACATAAATCATACAAAAGAACAAAACTTAACTATTATTTTTAATTGTTCTTTTCTAATGAGTTTCATTTTACCTCACAATGCCTAAAAGACTCTTAATTTCTTTTCCTTTGTTGATCAATAACCCAACATAACTTAGAGAGTCTTTCAAAAACTTACTTAAGTAATCCTCATAAATATTCATAAAATTTAATAGTATGATACTTAACCATTCGCAAGCTTTTCTTTTGGCGGGTCTTGGATAGTTCTTGTAAGAATCATCTCTTTAATTGGTTCATTCATATCTCTTATAGGCCTAATTCATTGGACTTCTTTGTAATTCTTTGCTGGAAATACATTTTCACTAATGAGACTTGTTTCCTTTCAACTATATCTCACTTATTACTTGGAGAAATCTATACCAAGAAGATAAAATTAAAATTTATCCATCATTCCCAAGATATTTAGTATCAAGTTTTATCATCTATAAATGACTTTTTCCTACATATCATCAAATTTTAGGATGATACTAGTCAACCTCAATCAAAGGTAATTTTATTCAGAGTGAGCTACATAAACTGGTTATTAAATAATTAGGGAAATCTTTATGACAATAATAAAATATAAGATATCATGTCTTTTATGATTAAACTTGGATAAACTTAGCAAAACCATAATCAATTTCCAAACAAATAATTTCAAATGATATATATACCACAACTCTCCCTTGGGTAGATGTTACAATATATAATACTTTCATGATGCTTTTAGTACATATTTCTTTAATGATATCTATAGTTCATGTTAGAACTACACTTGTAATCTTTGGATGTACAAATATAGTCTAACAAAATCATAAGATGTATCTCATCATGTTCATTATTCATAAGGCGATGGTTAGTTTACCTTGGGGTGAATTTAAATATCTTATAACCACGAACTTCTCATTATACTGCTTATCAAGTACTTAAGATATCCATAAAGAATGAGTAATTGAATAGCATGAGTGTATATTTCTTAATTTGAAATTCATGAAACATTCAAGTTTGGCCACTTTGGTGACTAACAAACTATGCATTATATGAATTTCAAATTACTGAGTAAACATTATTTACATAGTTCCTCAATTTGAAATTATGGAACATTCAAGTTCGGCCACTGGCGACTAACAACTTTACATTATATGAATTTCAAATATTGCAATGAACAATATTTACATATTTCTTAATTTGAAATTCATGGAGCATTTCTCCATAGTCAATACTTTTGGTAACATAGAACTTACATTATATGAATTTCAAAATATTCGAATGAACAATATTTTACATATTCCTTAATTTGAAATTCATGGAACATTCAAGTTCAGCCATTTTGGTACAATGAACTTCACATTATATAAATTTCAAAAAATATTGTAGTTAACAATATTCACTAATAGAGGTGAGATTATCAAACCCTTTAGTATAGTCATAATATATCATATGACATATAATTCCTACAAGATAATATACTAATCATACAAACATCATGTTGTTATAAATCAACAAAATTAAACATACAATTTTATTGGTAAACCCATAATATTATCATAACCATCATAGAATAAGTTAGAATCTCACATAGTGAGTTCTCATTTAGATTTATATGAATTACACCTCAAAATCCTTATAAGTGTCAATTTGCGTCATATTGACAATGATATCCATAATGTGTAATTCATATAAATAGTTATCAATAACAAGACCTTTAATGAAATTGTCTTTAATTCATAACAATTCAATCAATTCTATGACATTATATCACCATATATTTATAAGTATTTCTATGTTAGATATAATCAATTATAATGTTATACAATTGGATCCACATAAAAACTTTAGGGTTGAGTCACTTTGGTGGCTAATGAACCATTAATAAGTGAATTCAATTGTATAATATAAATAATTCTGATATTCAGAACATTAATATTTAGTCATTTTGATGACTACAAGCAAGCATAATAAGAATATCAGATTGAGCAAAATTTCATGAAGGTTATATAATTTTATATATTAAAAACAAATGAAAGTTTGGTCACTTTGTAATTGGGTAAACATGCATAATATGAATATTAAATTGCTAAAATTTTAAGTCACATAAACCTTCACAATACAATTCATTACCAAGAATAATAGATCATTTGTCACTACTTATAACCTTCATATGTTGTCATTACTTATTACTATAGCATAAGAGATAATACACTTAAAGTTTATAACCCCTTAAATTGAAGAGCAAGTATCTTTGAGGTGCGACTATAATCACTACATAAAGATTTAAAGAATTTGATTTATCTCGGGTCAAAGATATGGCAATTAAAATGCAAATCTAAATAATTGACATAAAATTATTATTCATGTTCACATATATCATATCAATTGTCATTAAATATATGTATATGGAATACATATCATTGAGGCATCACCATTCAAGATGCAAGACTCGCAACTATATAGAATAAATATGTTCAATTCACACGCGATACATATATGGATATCTATCAGTGATAAAAAAATATAACACCACAAAATCATACTTATTGCTCAATCAAAGTGACCAATTTTAAATTGATTCAAAATTTCATGAATCAAGAAAATCATTCACTTTACATGTTATCCACAAACACATTCTATGTACAACATCTCGAAAATTGGATAAATAATACTTTAATTGATAAGTTTTATCACAATAACATCGAGGTATACATGCTCACCAATAAAAATTCGTAAGAAAATCTTACACAATAGTAAAAAATTAAACATTAAATCCTATGGTCTAATAAGAAATAATTGTAATTCATAATGGAGAAAATACATCAACAAATTAAATTCTTATTAAAATTTGATTTATGTTTAGAAACAATAAAAATAAATAAACTTCTATAGGGAAATCATAAGTTTTGAATCATGCTCTGATACCACTTATTGGATTTTTCTATTTCTTATATTGAAAATCAATAATCACCTTTTGTTAGAAAACAAAACCATCACAAATAAAACTATTGTCATGGTTTCTTTAAGTTATATGGAATAAATCTTAATTCCCATATAATGACAAACCCTAATTATTATATAATAGCCAAGAACCTTAGAACAATATGATTTTCAATATCAATACAAAGATAAAGGTATACCTTAACCCATTGGAGATTCTTGAAGGACTAAACAATCTGATGAAAAATTGTGTTTCTTCCTTAACCCTTTAACCCTTTTATGGGGCACTAATTTCGATCAAATAATAGGTTTTATAAGGTGGGAATGGATTTTTATGGATTGTTGTTTGCTTTGGTCGTAACACTCATAGCTTTTGCGTGACATATTCCTTAACAATCAAATTTTTGAATATGACAGATGATTTCTAATTTACAAGGCTCACACATGAAATTTTGAAAATAAATAATACTTAATTGTGTTGAGTGTTGGATTTCTGTTTTGTGATGTTTTATTTCATTAAGTATTAAAAGTAAAGATAAGTCAATATGTTATTCTTTTATTTAGAAAAAGAAACCAAGTATTTTGGCTTTTTTCATTAAAAAGTCTATTATAAGTCATAAAAATAGAAAACAAACAAATTAATATCTAAAACAAATCGCTTACAATAAAAGATAACAAACAAACATCCTCTGCTAGTTTAGTATGCATTCATGTTTGATTAAATATATTCATTTTCATATACTATATTTTGTCTTCCTGGTAATCAAGGATGGTAAATGACCAAGATTAAAGGTCTTAATGATGTAATTGTATTTGTGCATGGATCAAAGCTCTTCATGATGTAATTATAAGACCAAGGTAGATCCTAACTTTATGATTCGTATACATGTCTTTTCTCTAACCGTTTATTGGACTGATTAGTTAAGAAAGAACGTCAATCGGTTCAACTGGTTGGATTAGATGCCATGTAAACTAAGATTAGTGCTCGATACTGTAATGGAGGAAGTTTTGATGAACTGATTGTTTAACAAGCTTGATTGGTGCACTTTACTTGAGTTAACGAACATGAATTTATACACATAAGTAAATTAGGTTTGATGCACCACTAGTTATATGGATATACTTGAGTGAAGTTTTCTTAGCCCATGCATGAATGTAAATTTAAAAGGGATAATGAAGGATTGTGTATTATAGTAAAGTTGAGCCTATAAGTCCAGATATTGGGTTATTTAATACTTAGATATTGCCTTAAGCAATACGAATATATAAATGGTAATGTGGCTTTTTTTTTTTTTAATATATAAGAGTTACCAATAAAGAAGGGATTAGGGAAATGAGAAAATTTAGGGTTTATTTATGGGCCCTGTTTTAAGGCCTGAAGGGTTTATAGGCTATTCCAAATACCTTTCCACTCATAAATTTCATGGGGTGATGGTTTTTCACTTCAATTGTCAATATATTTTTATCCTATTGTATTTTAGTGAAGAGTAATATCTAGCATCCTATTTTATGGTTGAGTTCTTCATTTATCATTGCCTATTCTGTTAGATTATTACTATTTTTAGTTCGAACATTCACCCAATGTAGATAAAATGACTACGTTTTATTACTTGATGCTTTCAAAAAGCATCATTAATTTGATAAGAATATTATATTAATTGACGCTTTTTAGAAACGTCATTATCGAGTGTAATATTTTTTGTATTGGGATGACATGTATAAGAAGCGTAATTATCTGATGAAGGTAAATGCATATAATGACACTTATTTCGAAAGCATCATAAAATTAATTGTAAAACCTTGATGTTTTTTAATGTGTCATTATTCCAATAAAGGTATATCAATATAGAATGACGCTTATTCAGAGTGTCATAAAATTAATCATAAACTCAACGCTTTTCTAAAGCCGCTATTGAGCAACATATAATATATTAATTATTAATACTATTCTTTATTTTGTTGTTTATGTCAGTATTCTTATTTTATCATGGGAACTCATATTATTTTTTGAAATTTTTTTAGATTATTTTTGCATAGACAACTTCCTTATTGTTTTTTTAAAATTAATATTTTTATTTTATATTTCTAATATTATTTAGCAAATTAATATTATAACTTTGATAAATTATTATAAATATTCTTATTTTAAATGAATTGATCAAATATGTATTATAAATTAATTAAATTTATTCAATAAATTTTAATATATAAAATAACTATAGCTACTTATTATACATTTGCAAATAATAATATTTATGAAAAATACATTGAGTATTGGATGTTTAAAATAATATTATTTTATCAGTTAGATATTGATTTTAAAATATTTTTTTTTATCTTTATCTCTCATTATATTTTTCAAATTAATTTTAATTAATTATAATTATGAATATGAACTACTTATTTATATTTTATCCTTATCTTTGATTATATTTCACTTTAAATTTTATTATTTATTTTTTTCACATTTAGATTACAAAACTATTATCATTTTTTAGTTGAAAATTGCTTATTAAAAATAAAAAAATATTAATAATTTGGTTTTATTTCTCATTTTTAATTAGCTCTTATTGAATAATGACTTAAAATATTTAATATTTTTAATTTAATAAGTTTAATCATAAAAAAATTCAATTTATTAAATAACAAATTAACTTAGTATTTATATTTGTTGAGTCCTCATTCAAATGACTACCAAAATGTTTTATGAGGGCATAAAGAGCAGATTTTCTTTGTTCCAAGTAGACGGTCATTTTAGGTTTTGTGGAGGCACAAGGAAAGAAGGAGTCATGGGCTGATGAATGGAGTTTATGGGGTTTTTTCGAGTAATAAATCTCTTTGCTAAAAATGAGATTTTCTTTTTTTCTTATTATCCATATTTTTTCATCACCATTTTCTTCTTCGTGAATTTTGAAAAGTGGAAGGAGAAATGATAGCAACTAACGATATGAAGAACTAGAGAGTCTACTCTCTTCTTTCGATCAAACCTACAAGGTTATACTTTGCTTTCTTCTTCTTTCATTTTGTTCGTTTCTCGTTGTAAAACCCGAGAAAATCTCGAATTTTCCGAAAATGGTAAATGGTACTTCGGTCAAAACCGAAAATCTTTCTTAAATCTTGATGACCTAAACGAACTTCACCGTTGGAATCATCTCGTGAAATCTAGCTACCACATCAAATTTTGTCGAATTCCAAGATAGTCGAAATTTCACATTTTTCGAGGCACCGAGTGTTAGGTGTCGTAAAACGGCTTGTGAAAGACATGTAACACACGTGCCCACTCGCTGCTCTAAATGTAATGTACTCATGTGACATGTTGCATGATTAGAGAGAAAGGATGTGACGCCTGAAACCTGTAATCTCACACAACCCACAACCTACTCTGAATACTCACGATGTGTGGTAACCCGACACCACTCCATGAAAATCGGGGCAGTCTCTTGCACGGGGGAGCTCTACCCAAATACCTAATCTCTCCTAAACAAAGTACAATGACCACATTCGGGTCCACATGTGAGTAAAATAATTCACACTCGGGCCCTCGGGATCATCACTCACAAAATACATCAACTATATTACCATAGTTCAAGAATTAATAATCACTCTTAATCTAACATATATTAAAATGCACAATTTCTAATGCATGTTATACAAAGTCCTACCAAAGCCACAACCCGGCTTTTTCTAAACGCGGCCCTAGTGAGCACCTCCGTCCTCCCGTACACCTCAGACCGAAATAGTGATCCTCGACAAAGGAGCAAAGCCCAATAGTGATAATTTCCTACGTGGGTTACTCCCACCTAAGTGCACATGTCATGGCAAACAATCACACTCAAGTAAATACATGATCCTACTTGAATGTCTACATGCCTAATCCTATGTCTCGAGTCATAACCTAATTTCACACATACCTAAGCCAATGCGAGTAAATCACGCTAAACGTTTGTTCTCGAAACATACTACCGAGATTAGGGTAAATATATTGATCAGCCTTCCGAGGCGACATGGGATGTAACTTCATGTGGCCCCGGGACTGTTGATACCTTCAACACACTCTCCTGTAAAATCTTCCGTCTAGCCTTTCACAAACATTCTTTTGCCTCATTTTCTGTACATGATTCCTCATTTCCTATAGTATGTTTCATAGAGATGCACGCATTATGCCAATCTCAAAATATTCATGTTAATATATAAAACATAGTATATTAACATACTCAATTCACACTACTCTTTTGCTATTAATTACACAATAACACCAAAATTACTCACATGGGCTAGACTAACACCAGAAGCACCATTTTGGAATCACTAATAACACAAACATACCAAACACGTGAACAGTAAAACCTCAGCATCGCTCACCCGCCACACAGCAGGAATTTTCACTGTGCTCAAATGCGCCTGAGACCAAAATACGCCAAATTAAGCCTCACACATTCCTAGCAGCTTACGGCTCTCAAGAATACAAGTAGGAACGATCCCTACCTCTTGAAGCTGTGTTGAACTTCCACTAAATAAACCATGCGCAGCCCCGCCGAGCAGACACGACTTCGCTTTCAAGCCTCGTTAAGAACCGACGGTCCAAACGGCCGAAAATCTAGAGAGAAGTAGCTCTCTCTCTCTAAAACTCAAATCCACAACCCACTGCACGATTTTAATTTTCTTCAAGATGCTTTTCTTCTTTCCAAATTGAAGAAGAAAACTATTCATGTTTTGTCTTATTCAATTAACATTTCCATTAATTCCCATCTGCCCTTAAGTGACTTTGACACATGGCTTAATCTAAGCCATTCATTCCCATCATCTCACTAATCATGCAACATAGGCTCACATGAGTACATATAATAGGTGACTTCGTCACATCACATGTCTTTCAAGTTGTTTTTAAGGCACTGACACCCAAGGCCTCGAAAAATGTGAAATTTACTATCTCTCGGAATTCGACGAATTCGACGGTAGAAGCTAGATTTCTCAAGACGATTCCAACGGTGAAACTGCCATCATCCGAGATCTAGAAAATTTGTAGATTTTGACCAAATTAAGGCTTTACCCTTTTTTAGAAATTGAATTTCGGGTCTTTACGTAGGATGGAGATTAATTGCTTAGATTGTATGTCAAATAGTTAAATGAAAAGCAAACATGGATGGAATTTGAAAAAGTTTAATAGAATAAGACAAAGGAATAGTCTTTCCACCAATTGAAGACAAAACGCGCGCGTAGAAATAATGAAACGGGCAAAGAGGTCGTGGTGTTTCGTATTTGGGAGAGAGAAAGTGTGCCTCTAGATTTCCCGCCGCCTGACCGTCGGTTCCCTCGACATGCTTTTTTGAGCAAGAAGCAAAGTCGGTCTACGCGGTGAGGGCTACGCGTGGACACCGATTTGGTGGAGTTCCGACAACTTCAAGAGGTAGGAATCTTTTCCTACTTATGTTATTCTTTGGCTAAGAGCCATGTGAATGATTAGGGATATTTTGAGGCTTAATTTAGTCCTAATTTCGATCTCAAAACATTTGAAACCTCGAGTGGAGAAAACCTTATTAGGTGGCCTGAACAAAGGCTTTTACTCGAGAGTTCGATCGTTTCACGTATTTTGTCAGGTGATTTGTGTGGTTTGGGTGATTCAAAATGAATTACTTGATTGGTCAATTAGCCCATTTTGAGATAATTTTGTGTTATTGGTTGTAAATTGAATAAATATGATTTATGTGAGTTAATTATGTTAGTATATACATGTTGAGATATTAGCATGAGCTGTTGAATTAGCATAATGCATTCCATATGCATCAAAGAATTCAGAATATTAGGAATGAGGCATGATATGAAAGAAAATAAAAGAAAAAATGTTTCCGTAAAGGAATTTCTATGAAAGATTTCGAGAATTGTGTTAGAGATTGTCCAACAATTCACGCCGTAGGGCCCATGAATTGTTTCGAGGGTTATCCATCAGATTCGTTTCTAGGTTATCCAACGATTCGCCTCGGAGGGCTGTCCACATTTTATTAAACCTCGGTAGTAAGTTTTCGAGAACAAAAAGCATTTTTTTTTAAATTGTATTTTACTCGCATTTGGCTTAGGCATGTGTGAGGGAGTCGTGTAAGGACTCGAGACTTGGGATTGGGCATTTAGACATTCAAGTAGGATCATGTATTTGCTTGAGTGTGTTTTTTTTTTCCATGACATGTGCACTTAGGTGGGGAGTAACCCATGTAGAAAATTATCACTATTGGGCATTGCTCACCCCGCCGAGGGACTTCACTATTTCAAATACGTGAGAGTGTGCAGAGGACGAAGCCTCACTAGAGGCCGTGGTATTAGAAGAAAGTTTCAAGCCAGGGCTTCGACATTCATTTTGTAGAACATGGCCAAAACTACTATCTACTTGCAAGTCTCGAACACATGCATACATAGTTCAAAACGAAACTAACCTTTTGGCACAAATGAATGACATGTAAGCCATAACAGCCTCTCGAAATACAATTGCTATGAAACTATCGTGATGTCCCAAATCTCAAAGGAGAACTCAAAAGAATGTGGACCATGACAACTAGGGAACAAGTTCAACACCTCACCTGTAGTCTCAATCCAGCTCTACTACCAGTTATGTGAATTGGTCCACATGGATATAATGAAACCCATGCAAATAAAGAGCATTGTTGGAAAAAGGTATGTATATGTATGTGTAGATGACTTCTCTTGGTTCACTTGGGTAAATTTCATCAGAACCAAATCCAAAGAATTTGAAGCATTTGAATAACTGTGGCAAAGACTGGCAAGGAGCACAGCAACAAACTCCTAAAGATAAGTAGAATAAGGAGTTATCATGGTAAGGAACTAAACTCCTTGTTTGAAAATTCTACAAGAAGAATAGTAGAACATGAGTTGTTAGCACCTAAAAATCCACAACAAAATGGAGTAGTTGAAAAAGAAAAGAACTCGCAAGAAATGGCCCGAGTCATGTTAAAAGCCAAGAGTGTCCTAACTAACTTTGGGCGTACAGAAATACAACATGCTACATCTCAAATGTATCATATCTAAGGCTAGGAACTCTCAAAACATCATATATGAACATCTTTATAAATTTGGTAGTCCGTGCCACATCCTAAATGACAGGGAACAAAGAAGGAAGTTCAATGCTAAGAGGGATGAAGGTGTCTTTCTAGGGTATTACACAAATAGCCGTGCTTATAGGGTGTACAATAAAATAACCAAGGCTGTGATGGAATCAACTAATGTTCAATTTGATGATTATCTTCAATCGAGTGAAACATCTAGACCAAAAGATCCTCCTATGGTGTCAATACTTGAAGTAGAGAAGACCGGCCACCAGCCTCCCAAAGATGCTCCACCATCCGGCTGAAAGCATTCGGTTATAGCTGATGTTCAGGACAACAGAGGACTCTTAAGCAACAACAGATGACCATAATAATGCTAAACACTCTTACATCCAGGTTTGAGAGCCCTCTAAGAAGATTCATAAAAACCATCCCACCATTGATATTTTGGGAGATCTAGAAGTGAGTGTTTAGACGAGGGGCGTTCCCCAGGTAATCCACAAATAAATGATATGCATTAGCCTTGGCTGCTACACCTCCACAATTTAACCAAAAGATCCTGTGCTATCAAGGAAAGAATCCATCATAATTCGGACATAATGAAGGTTAGGATTTAGTTCCAAAGCCTAATATGCAAATATAATTGGGACCAAGTGGATCTTCAAGAACAAGATAGTTGAAGAGAGAAACATCACTAGAAACAAAGCTTGTCTGGTTGCCATGATCTGGTCTAAGCGTAAGTGGAGTAGATTTTGATGGGACATTTGCACTGCAGAGTTTGGGCTGAGTCAAATCGCTCCGCCATTGGCATTCAAGTACACACTCAAGTTCAAAATTTATCAAATTGGTGTCAAAAGTGCTTTTTAAATGGGTATCTACATGAAGAAGTGTTTTGTATCTAACCTAAAGGGTTTGGAAGATCTTCTTCACTCTAATCATGTTTACAAACTAAAAATGATCTCATGGGCCAAAACAAGCCCTAGGAGCTTTGTATGAGAGACTCACCGAATACCCCCTAAAATGTGGTTACACGAGAGGGGGAGCATATCGTACTCTCTTCACTCAAAAAAGTCAAAATCAAGTAATTACCCTTCAAATATTTGTGGGTTACATAGTATTCAGTCCACATCCCAACACCCGTGGAAAAGCTCAGAAGACATGAGCAATGTACTTGAAATGCTTCGCCTGAGAACTTACACATTCTTCGTGGTCTCTCAGTACGGCTAAATCAACTCATGGATTTTATCTCATAAGAAAATATGCTAAGAATCTACAAAGTTCCGATTTATAACAAACATCGAAGGGACCCCAATAGGGACCTATGACAAGATTACTAAAAATGTAGCAAGGAACAGTGTTGATCTGACTTTCTACAAAAGCATGATTGGAAGCTTGTTGTACTTGAATGCAAAGTCATTCAACTAATGTTATAGCATATAGTTTGTGAGGGAGACCGCAAGCCCTAAGGATAGTCATCTTCTAGCAAGCCAAGAAGATTATCAATGTGTCAAAGGAAATAATGCCTACGGTATCCGGTACACCAGACACCACGTGTAGCCTAGTAGGATATTGTGACATTGATAGGTTGGCTCAACCACAAAAGAGTACTTCTGGTGGGTAAGCTCCTTGAAACAAATTTTTATGTCTTAATTCAACAAAATAGAGCGTATATCACTCTCTACGCCAAGGCCGAAACATAGCACTGGGTAAGTGGGATGCACACAACTCATTTGGATGAAAATATTCTAAAGACTATGGAGACTTTGGAGAAGTCCTAACACTCTACTATGACAACTTGATATCAATATCTCGAAAACTAGCTCAACATTCGAGAACCATGTAGATTGACATAGGCACCATTACATTCCGAACATGGTTGGAGGACAAAATCATTTATCTTAGGTACATATCCACTAAAGATCAACTAGCCAACATTTCACCAAGGTAAGGGTTGGATGCTTCAAGGTATGAATCACTACGCCATCCATGGGGGCGACAGCTGATCAAATGGGTCCCCATCGCCCACGATAAGCCTCCCGCTGGACGGTCCGACCTTTCGTGCATTTATCCTCGCTCCACAAAAAAAAAAAAAAAGAAAAAAACAGAGAAAATAAGGAGCAAGAGGTGTGTCTTCATTCTTAAGGGGGTATTAATAAGACATAGACAAAATGGGGAGAATGTTAGTTTGATATAATCGGTCTATCTTCGCATCAAGCGTCTTTAAGCAAGAAGGTAAATACTTCCAAAGATCGAACCAATGGTAAGATTTGATGAAGAGAAGTGAAGTCCTAATAGGACCAAATGTAGTTCGCCTGACTGGCGCTATCCTGTTGTAGGCATGTGCCAGAAATGAGATGTCCTAATCGAAATAGTAGTCGGGAGGCACACATGAGTCTCGCTTAACTTGGAGGCCAAGGAACTTGGGTTAAGTAAACCATGGGCCGAAGATCTATTTGGCAAGAGGATAACACCAAATCTCGAAGATCTAGACATCTAAGCCAAAAACCAGGATTAGAAACTTTCTAGGATCTATTTTGGATGAAGATTCTCGGATCAACAAGCTTCCTATTTTCGTTGTGATACCAAAGGAAAACATAAAATAGAAGGCGGGGTCGAGTCATTAGGAAAATGATCCAAACTCAGATCTAGACTTCTAAGACTAATTAGCAAGGCTATAAATTCAAGGCATTGGAAGTTCACAACACAGATTTTTAGGAGCAAAGCTTGAAGAAGAACAAGTGAAGTCCAAACTTGCTGAGTGAGTAAGGAGTGTAGATACTACATTGAGGTATTTCACCTTAAAAGCCTTTCACCTTTGGTGAAAGACGATGTTCTTATTTTATTCATCTTATATTGATGTAATATAGGTATGGGGTGTGCTATGCTTTAGAAAGGAATGGAGGAGTCCTCTCCTAATCCTTAATTAGGCCTCAAGAAGGGTCGGGTAGAGAGGAGTCTCGCATCATAAGAGCAATGATAAACCTCAATTAGATCGTTGAAAATCCTTGCATCCGGCATACTCGATCTAGAATCGGCTGCCAAACCGAGTAAAGATTATGTGTGCTTACTTCGTAAATATATTGCTACATCTCGTTTGCACACTAAGTCTTATAGGGAGGAGTTCAGACATACTGTATTTAAATCAACTAGATCACGCTTGAACATCATGGACCGTGACTTGAACACACAATTATATCTATCAAAAATAGTTTGGTGAAAACCGTGACTTTAATTTAGGCAAGATCAAGCCATACTTTGCATGAAGCTTCCTAATCAAATAGTGTACTCTGCATGAGGGCCCCCCAAACCCATTTCCTAACAAATATTTTCCAAATCATGTTGAATCAACCCTCAAGTAAACTATTGTACTAAAAATTTTCAGTTTGCATACCACTTTTCGACGCACGATCGGGTGGATTTCTTTGCTTTTTCTAATGTTTACTTCTTTGTGGCATGGTTCAAAATCACGTATTTGGCCAATCGACTAGACGAACTTGAGATCGATCGGTCAGAACGCCGATAATACACAAAATAAGATGGATTAAATATTTTAAAATTTTTAAATAGTATATAAATTAAAAATAGATATAGTTAAATAAGCAAAAAATTTAATTAAAAATTTTTATACTTAATATTATTTAAATAATTAATGAAGCATTCAAAGGAAGATATGTATGTGATAATGTTAACAAAAATTTATTTTCTAATATACTGTTCTTCAACCTAAATTAAATTTCTATCCACTAATAAATAAATTTTGAGGTTAGAGGCTAGGATGTATTTTTGCTGAAAACAATATAAAAATGGAGCCAAGGGGTTTAAATATACAAAATACGCTGAGTCAAACGGCGTCATTTTGGCCTTTCTAGGTCCAAAACGATGTCGTTTTAGCCATCGGATTTTTTTTTAAATTCAAAACACTATCAAAAAGGCGTCGTTTTGGTCTGTCCGGGACCAAAACGACGTCGTTTTGGTCTTGTTCTCACTTATCCAAAACGACGTCGTTTTTGCTCGGACAGCTCTAAACGACGTCGTTTTGATATGGCTAAAAACTAAACGACATCATTTTGTGTCACGTAGACAAACGACGCTGCTTGGAATTGGAGTTGTTACAAAAGGAAACCCTTCTTCTTGCAGTCGCGATAAAATCAAAAAATGCAAGTGAAAAGGGAAGAAGAAGAGAAGAAGAAGGAGGTGAGACCCCACTGGCCCAAGGCATCATCGAAAGTAGTCTTCCCGCTCCGATTCCCACTCTATACTGACCGCTATGTAGGAGTCTCTGCTCGCTACTACTTCATCTCGCTCCGCTTCTCCCTCGTGTTAGGTTTTATTTTTAATTTCCTTCTTCAGTTCTTCTTCGTTTTTTTTTTATTTAATCTTTGAAATTTCAGTCGAATTTCGTAATTTTTTGGATTTTTATTGTTTATTTGAAATTTCATTGCTTCGGGTTGTTTGTTGATATTTATTATTCAGATTCTCACTATTTTGCACCGAGTTGACCGAGTCATCTCGCGAACTCGGCCGAGTCTACCAAGTTTTACCGAGTTTTAGCCGACACTCTGCCTCGTGACATGAATCGGGGAGTCGACTGTTAGCCCCGAAGTCGTGGTGTTAGTGAATCGCTCGCAGTCGCACCCACTCACCGATTTTTTGAACCCTCGTTTTTGTGGGGTACTAATTTGGACTGTGTCAATAGATTTATAAGGTGGGAACGATTTTTATTGAATGTTGGCTGGTTTCGCCGTAACGCTTACAGCTTTTCGTGACATATTCTTTAACAATCAAATGTTTGAATATGACTGATGTCCTACGTTGCCACATGCATCAGCCTTTATGCACTTCTCGTCACGACCGGGAAGACAAGAAGCCCTTCCCAAATTGCCAAATTAATTGAGTATTTGTGTGCATGTATATATATAATATATATATACTAGAAAGACGTTCTAGTATGATAAACACATCTATGGAGAAAAGGAAAATGTCAGTGGCGCGGATAACATTTTACCATTTAGACTTGTATATATTCTTTTTTTGTTTGGGCACGACAACACTTCCATATACCATTTTTTGTGAATCTCACGCTTCCGGCTTAGCTTTTTTACGAGTACATGCACGCTGGATGGTGCTAAGGACTCTTAAGGATGTAATTATATTTGTGCATGGATCAAAGCTCTTTCATGAAATCATGATAATTGTATGACCGATATAGATCCTTGGATCCTTATGATTAGTATATATGTCTTTTCTCTGACCATTTCATGGACTAGCTATAAGTTCAGGAAAGAACACAACCGATTCAACTGGTTGGATTAGATGCCATGTAAAGTGTAAACTAAGATTATGCTTTCGATATATACTGTAATGTAGTTTTAAACTGATTGATTAACAAGTTTGATTGGATGCAGTTTACATGATTGAACGTAAAGGAATTTATACACATAAGCAAATCAGGTGTCACTAATGCTTATTTGATGTACTTGAGTGAAGTTTTTAGTCATGCATGCATGAATGCAAAATCAAAAAGGGATGATGAAGATTGTGAATTGGGCTAAGCTTGTCCAGCCTATGAGTCTGTATATTAGGCCCTTTATCATTTACGTATTCCTAAGTTTGTGTGTGATAAGAACATACAGAAACTGAAAGACTATTTTATTACTGTAATGAAATATAGTTTACAGAGAGTCTAGAAATTACAGAAGAGGAAAGGAACTTCATACATATACAAGCAGATCATTCTATAAGAGAAGAAGGCAGCTTGTTTTGGGTAAGTCTTCACGCAACAGTGTTAGTTAGCAGGGAGTATAGCATGCCAGGTATGATCTTTCCCAGTTAGTTTTGGAGAAGATACACTCATGTGATGCTTAGGCATAGGTCTATCAGGACCCTATCAGCATCACATTCGTTAATATTCCCTCGTTGATTGAGGGAGATCCAGAGAAAACTTTAGACATAAATAGGAAAATCATTCAAAGGGAAGTGGCTTAGTAAACAAATCAGCTGGTTGATGATCATAAGAGATATACGGGACCTCCAATTTTCGTTCAGTTTACCAGATTTCTGACAAAATGAATATCTAACTCAATATGCTTCTTTCTGGCATGATGTATTGGATTTGTAGCAAGTGCTTGGGCTCCAACGTTATCACACCACAACACTGGAGGTGTGGCTGGAAGGGAAATTCCAAGCATTATAAGTATATTCTGCACCCAAACAAGTTCAGCAGCAGTTGCAGCAAGGGCTCTATATTCTGACTCTGTACTTGAGCGAGTCACTACATTTTGCTTCTTTGAACTCCAGGTAATGAGATTTGGTCCTAAGAAAACACAAAGTCCAATGCTGTTTTCAATCATCAAGATTTGTTGCCCAATCAGTATGAGAAAAGCCTTCCCCAAACCAAAGACCCAGGCTGACAAAAAGAAATGCCATAATCAAGAGTTCCTTTTATATAATGAAGAGTCCTTGCAGGTTACCCAGTGTGTTGTAGTAGGGCATGCAAAAATTGGCTAAGTTTGTTCAACAGCAAAGGAACATCAGCCTGGTATGATTTAGATACTGAAGACCTATAGTACTAAATATAAAATAGCTGGGTTGAGAGAAAGGCAGTTATCATCCTGGCAAAGTTTATTAGCCAAACTCATAGGAGTAGAACAGGCTTTAGAGCTGAGCATATTTTTTTGTTTGGGTAAGTAGGATCAGCAGCATATTTAGTTTGTTTTAGATGAAGGGCAGAATTGAAGTCCGTAGTGTACCTCAAATCCTTAAAGCAATGAACATCCCTAAGAGTTTGAGGGCAAGGACTTATTCAGGTCTTGAATGAGAGTATGAATAGCAGAATCCTCCCCTGTGATCAAGATATCGTCCCCATACACAACAAGGACAAAGAGCATGCAGCCAAGGAATACAGGCAAAAATAGTGAGGAACCTGAAATAGAGGACTGAAAACTCGAATAATGCTTAAGAGTGAGATTAAGACGATCAAACCAAACCTAGAGCTTGCTTGAGGCCATATAAAGCCTTGTTAAGTTTGATAAACAAATGGGGCCGAAGGGACCTTCAAAACCAGCTGGTTGAGCCATTAAATAGTCTCATCATGCTCTCCTCATGAGCATTATTATCATCAACTTGTTGAATCTCCCATCCATGAGTAACAGCCGAGGAGAAAATACCTGACAGAAGGATTTAAACCACTGACCAAAAGTATCAATAAAATCAATGCCAGGGGTTTGTTGAAAACCTTTGGCAACTAATCTGGCTTTGTATTTGTCACATTAGCAATATATTTGGTGCGGAAGACCCACTTTCTGTGTACAACAGTTTGTCTCAAAGAGGTGGAATTAAACTTGCGTTTTTGTCTTTAAGAGAGTTTGAAATTCTAATTCCATAGCAGCTCTTCCAATGATGATTAGAGAGCCTAAGAAACAGTAAGTGGCTCAGGGGAAATAGAACTAACAGTAGATAAGTTTGTCCTAGGTTTAAGAACACCAGATTTTGCTCTGGTTTGTATAGGATGTAGAAACAAACAAGAGCAATAAGTGGTTGAGAAGAAGTAAGAACAGGTGCCAAGGAAGTAGAGAAAACTGAGGATTGTGAAGAAGAAACGGTGATAAAGGTGAGATGAAGGAACAGGATGCAAAGGGACACTAGTGGTATCAATAGAAGTAGATAGCTGAAGAAGTAACTTTTAGAGAAGAAATGTGATCATTTGGAGCTGTTGTTGAAGGAGAAGGCAACTGAATTGAAATAGGAGAGGAATTGATGATTGAAAGAAATAGATGTTGGCTAACTGAACCTGCAGTGACTGAAACCAAAGGAAAATGAAAAACTGGTGAAGAAGATGAAGATAAAGGATGGGAAGAAGGAGACTTTGGTGAGAACAACTGAAGATATAGAAAATTTGTTTCATCGAAAACAACTGAACAAGAAAGATTCTGTATGAGAAGTGTTGACGTTTGATAAATGCTAAAGAGAAAAACAAAACTTGGAGAGGAAGCTCAGAGCTTCTTAATCTATTGAATGAAGCACAACGTATTTATAATAATACAGGAATGTTCTAGAACAGATTAGATACAGAAGACTTCAGAAGCAGGTTGGCTCCATTCTGCTGAAGCCCTAGACATCTCACTGAAGTTAACATGTGGTGCATATGCATCAACAAGGACTGCAACCTTTTTTTGTAGATTTCAGAAGAAATCGAAGATTAAGAATACGAGCTCTAGATCTGGTGGATGAAAACTGTTCTAAAGTTTTCCAGATTTCAGAAGAGGTATGACAGTGTATCACATGGCCAAGCATTGATTCAGACATGGAAGATAAAATCTAACTTAACAAAAACTGATCCAATCGACACCAGTGTGTGTAATCAGAATTAACAGACCCATTGATAAACCGAGGTTGAGATTGAGTACCAATAAGGAAACCTTCAAGCTCATACGCACGAACAGTAGGCAGAATCTGAGATCTCCTAAGTGTATAATTGGAGCGATCCAATCTGATACTGATTGGTGCAAGAGCAGATGGAGCGTCACAGAAATATAGTCGGAGATAGTTGAGGAGATGGTGAAGAAGGAGCAGATGCCATTGACGACTCTATTTGCTCTGATACCATGATAAGAACATACAGAAACTGAAAGACTATTTTATTACTGTAAAGAGAGAGAGAGAGAGAGAGAGAGTTACAGAGAGTTCAGAAAATTACAGAAGAGGAAAGGAACTCATATATATATATATATATATATATATATATATATATATAAGCAGTAAATCATTCTAGAAGAGAAGAAGGCAACTTGAACCTTGCAAGTCTTCTCACGCAACAGTATTAGTTAAGGAGGTATAACATGCTTCCTAGGTGTATGATCTTCCTTAGTTAGTTTTGGAGAAGATACATAGTATTAGGTTTTTTGATAAGATCGAAGAGTTGAACACAGAGTAAAGGATTATGGAAGGTTGAAAAAATTAGGGTTTATTTATTTAGCCTCTGTTTTGAGGCTCAAGGGTTTATTGGTTCTTCTCCCATGCCTTTCTACTCATAATATCATGGGACGATGGTTTTCACTTCAATATCGATATATTTGTATTTTCACATGTTATTGAAAAGATATTTTCAGTTATTTAATTTTACCTCTACTGGAGGGCTTCCACCTGTCCTTTTTTGCTGAAAGTTCTTATTTATCATTGCCTATTCTTGTTCGATTATTACTATTGTTAGGTGGAAGACACGGCATGGTCTTAATTTTTCATCCAACCTCCAAACAATCACACAAATTAGTGAATTACCAAAGATGTCTATGCCCGTATGATTCCCATCTTATTAATTTATTCTCAGAAAGAATTATAGAAGGATACCACAAGGTGAATAGTGTTAGGGAAATTATTTTCCTCAAATTCAAAAGAACACAAACATTATCATAAGAATGAAACGATACACGACCTGGAAATGAGTTTCCGGTCTAATAAAATTCATTAGAATCATCAAATTGTGCTAGAATAGTAATAATTTCTAATTTTTTTGGGGGTCTTCATCCCATGTTGGACCGAGCTTCATCTATATATATATATATATATATATATATATATATATATATATGTGTGTGTGTGTGTGTGTGTGTGTGTGTGTGTGTGTGTGTGTGTGTGTGTGTGTGTGTGTGTTTCACCGTCCAAGGGCTATGACAAACCGAGGAAATATGGCATGGCCTCCAAACTTCATTCTATTGCATGGCGGCGTGTCTCTTCCTCGGGATATGGCCGCATGAACTTTTTTTCCGTAATAGCTGTATGCACCTAAGGAAGACGGTAGACTCAACAGGGAACAAAAATTTTGGGGTATACTTTAGATTTAAGAAGCTTCCTATGAATTGCTCTCAGGACATACTTAGTTTGACTTCATTATCGACAAATAAACTTTTCCTCGCTATTTATTACAAGACTTTGCAGCGAAATAATTATAAAAGAAAAAAAAATATATATATATATATATATATATATATATATATATATATATATATATATATATTATCGTATACAATACTTTGAAATTCAACTTTTTTTATCGCTCGAAATAAGACCAAATCCATATTTAAATAAAGTCAGGTCAGGGAGAAGAATGGCTGGTGCTTAAGCCAAAATTCAAAATTCAACAATATTTTCAAGAATAATTTCTCAAAGGGATGGTTTTTTTTCTGGCTATCTTAAAATCCGAGGAACAAAATGACGAAAAGGAAAACACATTTATTCGTACAAAAATATGATACTGATTTTGGGATGAGTAGGTAAGATTGGAGATGGTTACACACTAGTCTAGTGGATGACAACAGTCGAGCTAGCGGGCACCCATCACAATCTCACATTTTTATTTAAATCATTTCTCAATCCTCGTTTTAAAATTAAACCCGGAGGCAAGTTTCTGAAAATTCCTATATCGTGATGCCGATAGCTTTTACTTTTAATCGATCTTATATTTAGTTTTATTTATTTTTTTATATTTTTTTATTATATTTTATATTAAAATTAATATATCTCATAAAAATAAAATATTATAATTTTATAAATTATTTCAATTATTATTATTATTATTATTATTATTATTATTATTATTATTATTATTATTATTATATTAGAATATAAAATAAATTATTATAAAATTATTTTAAAATATAATTGGGTGTTAGATCAAATACTACCTTAATCCAATAAAACTCGTCTCATTACCATCTCATCGCTACAAGTCTCAATTCATGGTTCATTATTATTATTATTATATATTAGAATATAAAATAAAATAATTATAATTTTTTAGATGTACTGGGCTCGACTAAACAATACCTTAATCCTAATAAAAACCTTCTCATTGCCATCCCTATCGCTTATATAAGTCTCAAGTCCAAAGGGGTATAAACATGGGGTGATTAGGTCCCTGGCCTCCCATTTTTAAGCGACTGGGTTAGAAAATGATACCAACAGAACCTAGGCCTATTGACCCCGACCCTAATAAGCCTAATACCATTCGGGCTGGGCCGAGCCAACCCACTCAGCCCATATTTTTAAATTTTTAATGATTATAGAATCTAAATTGGCTAGAAAGTAGAAACTTCTTTTTTCAATGTCTCATCAACCAACTTTCTTAGAGTGAGGTGAAGCCCTAAACCCGGGGTCCCACCTCAGCCAACCCGCTGAAACCTACCTTGGGTACTTCGCACCCAAGCTTTGGTCTTGGACCCAGACACTATTCGTGATACCGAGTTACTTCACCACCTCTATACGTCACTTCAACGGAACCCATTCATTCATATTTAAATTAAAAATATGACAATAATGCACTTAACACGGGTCCGTAAGAGTCCTATCACGGTCTCTCTACCATAATTACATACCCACTATATTGGCAATAGTCCAAAAGAATTTAACCACCATTCTTGTACAAAATAATTTCTGTGAACCAGCTTGTCTCAAGCACCTTTTACAAGAGTTTATCAAGGCCACATGCCCGGCCTTCTTCTCATAATCACGACCTCGTCCGAGCCGCCGCCTCACTGTCAATTCAGACCCGAAAGGGTTGTCCCATGAAGGCGAGCCACACCCAAAGAGAATACCCCACAAGGGCTACTCTCCACCTAAGGCACATGCAATGTTCAATTAAATATTTCACAATCCACGCTCCAACAAGAACATGCCATCGAGGCGGAATCCTACATGTCATGTGCCATGAAACGAGATGCGACTACCATACCATGCGCTGTCCATCGACTTCATACAACACCTTAGCTCATGTGTGATAAACCGTCATTCTATATGACATCCAATGATCATTTTCAAAACAAATTTCATTTGTTTATAAACCAAAAGCTTTTTGGATGATACATCACAATGATCATTTTATATTTTATGTTCAAAATCATGCGCATTTATGTGGGTAGTGGATTTTTGGTGTCTCATCGAGGGCTCCGCAAACCTAGACAATTTTACTGCCTTTCACCGTTAGGGATTATGTCTCCACTACACCGCGGCTTTTCACCCGAGGGAGACTCATCTTTCTCTTGCTAATACCCGACACATATTTTTCTTTACCATTTTAATCAATTGTGCGACTTTGTTGGACGTTGTCCCATTTACCGAGTCCACCCAATCAACACCAAACACAGTGTCGAATTACCAACCATGCACTCACACCTATATTTTAATGTTAGATGTCCCCATGCATATACAATGTATGCAATCTATTGCATATCAATTCCATGTCTCATATGTAATGAATGACATATGGACTATACCAATATGCATCACATCATGCATCTACACAATTATAACACACGCTTTAAGTTCCAAACATCATTCCTTCCAATGTTAATTATAATAGCACACATATATTACCACCAATATGATTTCCAACATTTCATCTCAATGTCAAATATATTGTGAATTCATATATCAACATTCAATAGATAACTAGCACCAAGTACATCAATCAAACGTGAGCAAAGACAACTTGGTTATCAAGACCAATTATTGCATAAGAGATGCCCACAAACAGTTCTCACAACAAGCCATAACAGCCACACAAACATGTTATCACCAAGCCAAGCAACAACATTGTGAAAACAATCCAAAATTTCAGACCCTAAATTTAGCTATACTAAAGGCATCAACAAGACACATATCGCTCCCAAATAATCGGGAATTTGCACTTTATTCGTGTTACCGATTAAAATATGAAAACGCCATGGAGTCTACTCAAACTCATGGCAGTTGGGTGATACTAAACCATCCCTTAAGCTATTGACTCGAACTAAAAAGACCAAAAAGGCTAGACGACTCTACTTGACTAGGATCGCCTTCATATGGCTAAATTCATGAATTCAATCGATCCCATATTAAACGCCCGAGGTGGAAACACAACCACACGGCCCACTCCACCAAATGGTCCCACACAGCTTAGGATTCGCCCATTTAAACTCCGCTTCCTACATGGCTAGGATGGCCCCATTACCAGACGGTCCGACAAGGCCAACTCGATCCCACACGACCAAATGGCTTCAAGGTGAAACACAACCACATCGCACCCTACATCCACCTCCTCAAATGGTCCATGCCAAACACATAAAAGCATCCACGGGTTAATGGCTGAGGTGGAAAACAATCACACGGCTCTACACTCCCACCAAATGGCCCCGGGTTGGCCGATACAAAGACCACACTACGGGATAACCCCCATACGCCGCATTAACCCCACGATGGAAACACAGCCACATGGCTCTATATGGCCGACGGCCCCATACGGCCAAACAACCTTAAAGGGAACTCACCACACGGCCCTACAACACTTAAGCAGAACAACCAGTAGACAAAAATCCCTACCTCTTGAGGTAATGGCTTTAACTCGCCTCGAGGAACTTCTCGGATCATTTGGACAAGCCGGGAATTAGAGGAAGCAAATGTCAGATCTTCCTTCCTCCCTTTCTTTCTCTCTCATTTTTTCTTTTTTTCCCTCTTTTCCCCTCTCCATTGGTCCCGTTTATAGACGATAATGATCATGCATGCATGCCATGTGTCAACCCACATGGAATGCATGCATCATGTTATGTCATATGGCATGCATGCATCATGCCATGCATCACCCACATGGCATGCATGTACCAAGCCATGTGTCACCACCACTTGGATTCTTTACTCAAATTCGTGGAAAATTTGATCATTCTAGAATATGACGAATTGCCTTGGTAACTAGATTTCGCTAGACCTAATCCAACTAAGTTGCTCGCTTCATCATCCGAGATCTAGAAAATTTATAGGTTTTCTAACTTGTATTATAGTGGTGATTTAATTGCTTTGCCCTTTTTCGTGAAAAATTGATTTTTTTCTCGGGGTTTTACATTCTTCCTCTCTTAAAAGAATTTCATTCCGAAATTACCACACACATATGCATACAATCACATGTATATATACATACAATCACATGCATATGATACAGGCCATTTTATTATCAAATGCCAGACAACGTATCTTTGTCCTCAATAAAACAAGGATAATTGGTACGCATCGTGCCCTTGCGTTCCCATGTTGCCTCCTCCACTCCTTGGTGCCGCCATAACACCTTAACTAGCCTCATGGTCTCAGGTCGTAAAACCCGATCTCATATCCATGATGCCAGACAACCCTCCTCAAGGTTCCTTCCGCATCAACAACAAGCTCACCCTAGCACTACATGAGCTCTGACTAGTGTACTTTCCGGGATGTGGAGACAATTTTAACACTATATGAACATCCGATAAACTTGGAGGCAAGCCAACCTAAGAAGAAACCATACCCACCCTCTCGAGCAATCTCAAGGGCTTGATATACTTTGGCGATAGTTTTCCCGCTTAATCCGACCACTCCTCTCTTAAACGCCACCTTCAAGAAGACATGATCCCCTTACCTCAAACTTCTAGAGGTTCCACTGCTTGTCTAGGTAGCTTTTCTATCTACCCGAGCCATGGGGAAGAAGTTTATGTATCAAATCCACCTTCCTCGCAGGTGTCTCTAACCAAATCGGGACCCCAGAGAGGATCTTCCTCACCTCCGCTCCAACAAACCGAAGATCGACATTGCCTCCCGTATAATGCCTCATAGGGAGCCATCCGTATGCTCGTCCGGGAGTAATCGTTGTTCTGTGCGACCCACTAAGGGTAAATGCTCTTCCCAGCCACCCTTGAGATCAAGGACACATGCCCGTAGCATGTCCTCTAACATCTGGATGGTCCTTTTTGACTGACCATCCATCTGGGGATGACAAGCTGTGCTCATCATCAATTGTGTCTTCATGGCTCTTTGGAAACTCTCCTAAAAATGAGTTGTAAACCTGGGATCCCGGTCCGATGCAATAGATACTAGCATTCCATGTAATTAAACAATCTCATACACGTACAACCTGTAGAATTCCTCCAATGTGAAGGTTATCCGCACAGCTAAAGAGTTTGCCGACTGCAGTCGGGTCCACTATCCCCTTACACTGGGCCATGCCATCGCATGTCCATGGCGCGAGTCACAAAATCCACGCGACATGCTCCCACTTCCACTCAGCTACCTTCAAAGGCTGGAGTAATCCCTTTAGCCTCTGGTGCTCAACTTTACACAGCACTAGAGCATCCCAAGGTGAGGTGCTTGGTCTAATGAAACCCTTTTCCAACAATTCTTTAAATTAGACCTTGAGTTCGTGCAACTCAACAAGCACCATTCTATGTGGAGTCATAGAAATAGGTGTCGTACTAGGGTGTAACTCAATCTTGAAGTCTACATCCCTATACGAAGGTAATCTCGATAGTTCATCTGAAAAAACATCCTCATATTCACAAACCACCTTAGGTAGACTCCAAATCCCTTGCCTCACCTCAAGCTCCAAGGTAAGGCGCCGCCACCACAATCAGCTCGTGCCACCTAGGAGTCATATGACCGCCTAAGGTAAAGCATCACAGCTTATCCCCCAACTACAACACCGAATACCATCCCATGTGTAGGCAATAACACTCCTATTTATCACACCGATGACGACACGACGGGTCGCCAAACGATCCATCCCGAGATGACATCAAAATCCGACATGTCCATGACCCTAAGGTTCACAAAGGAGTAGAATCCTCATCTCTAACTTTACAATCCCAACATATCTGATCACACTCACCCCGGGTTTCGAGGGGGAGAATTCACATACGACGACTCTTTCCAAGGTTTCACCATTAATCCCAATTCTTTCACATGATGCAAAAAGAACAAAGGAAATGAGATGCAATTCAGTTAATAAACAATATTCTTGCCCATAAATAGATTAGAAACATACCCTGAATAACCGACTAATCTACAATCGTATTCATGGTGTACGGCCCAACACGCCTCAAGGTCCCCCGTCCCGAAGCCAGAGCCCGGCATGGACCTCACCCCCCGCCCAGCCCATCCTAAGCTTGGCTACAAAGTAGTAAGGCCCTATGCAGCGCCCTGCAACTGATACTGTCTCTCCTGGCCCATGGTGGGGGTAAGGAGGAATAAACTGCATAGGTGTACATCCCACTAACGACTGGGATTGAGGTGTCCCATAACTCTAGGATTCTCAATTCCTTACGACAATCCCTCCGTGTGTCCAACATGGCAATGGTAACATGGCCCTCGCCCCGGCCGGGCCGTAAGCCCCAAATATCCTCATACCGAGATGATCATCCTTGGCCTTGGCCTTGATAGCCGTGACCCTATCCCTGAAATATCTGCCACCTGGTGATAGGAGCTTCTGTGATTGTGTTTTTGTGGATATCCAATAAATAGTGCAAATTGCCTAATCACGCAAGTGTACGCTCGTCAAGTAATATAGTGTACTCAAGGTACGGATATCGATCCACAGGGAAAACCTTAATCGTAGTGGGCTAAGTACTAAATTATAACATTTATTAATATCTTAAACCAGCGTCATGCCGACTCATGGAAGTAAAACTAAATTAATTACTATCAATGTAAGTGTGCTTTCGGACGTAAAGTGATCAACATGTAAAGGTTAGGGTGTTGGTGTTGTTGGACAGTCCTACTATGTGATGCGATTCCATTCCATTATCTAATATAAGTGTTCTCCAAGGCGGCTGTTATCTAATGTAATTAAAGCCTTTCTCAAGGTCATTTAACCTCCCTCTATCACTAGGTTTCTTGCTCCTTGCTCAACCCCAAGCATTAAAGGTGCATAGCGCAAAACTCCTAAGCCTCCTAATCATTGATAATCCTATATTACCAAGTTTATTAGGTTACCACTCTTATGTCTTAATTTCTTCTATTCACTTCTTAGATCTTACAAAGAACCACTTACATATTAAGATTGATGAGAAATTAATATGTTGATTTCATCCAAGCATGAGTTATATGGTAAAACAAATATATATAAGATAATGGAATGATAAAAGGTTAACACTAACATAGTATTCATGTCCAAATCACTACCAACACCCTAAACCATGAATTTAAACTCATGATGTTCTCACTCATTACAATTGAAAAGCAAGACATGATAAAAGGAAGAGAAAACCAAGAATCAAGGGAATGGTGATCTCTCTGATTCTTTCAAGCTCCTCTTTAAGATCGGCCTTCAAGTCTTCTTTTTCTGTTCCAAACTCGAAGTTCCCCAAACCCTAGCTCCTACAAACGTTTTGAAACCCCTAAATTGGATTCTCACTTTCCTTTATAGCTTCCAAGAGAGGTGTTTGTTAAATATTTCCCGCAACGTTAAGTGACGCACGTGGCGACGTCGGGTCGCCCGATGTTGGGATCGCCTTTAATTTTGGACGCCGTGACTTTGGGATCGCTAGACGTTGGGCTGATTTCTAATTAATCTTTCTCCGTGACTCCCGCAAGGCTTCATATCCATTTTTCAATATTTCTCCTATAAACCTAATAAACTAAATATTAGAAAAGTAATCGAAACAAGGTCATATATAAGGCGGAAATCGATCTCGAATCTCGCTTTAAATCCCCCGGTTTATAATGAGTGCTTCAGCACTTATCACACCTCAACTTAGCTTCTGCTTGTCCTTAAGCAAGAAACGAACTCCTGAATCCGTACACACAAGAAAATAACATACTAAACTTAATGAATAATGAGGTGATGCACATAAGCTGCCAAGATGAAGGATCAAATGAACCTAACTCAAATCTTGCTCCTTTGTTTCACTCTCAGAGGATCCTTACAATGTTCGACTTTCTCAAAGAATCTGGGCTGAATCTAAATTCTGCTGATGCTGACTCACCTCCTAGGTTTTCTATGGCCTTCCTAGGAAGTCTAGTGCATCGATGTATGATCTCTAGCATATAACCTCGGTTCCGCGACCCCAAACTTAACCAACTTGCCTATTTGGGGAGAGTCTAATCCACGAAAGGATAAGAACACACCCTTTTATTGATACTAACCTACCTATTCATGAACGGTATTCCTAGTGCCTCAGAATTTTAGTTATGTTCTCTGCATAGGATTCGTCAAGCACTTCACCGCTTGGTTAAGGGGCACCGTATTATCCGCCTCGAATCAATTTAACACTCAACCAAACCCATGGGCCTTAGGCTGTGGGAAACCTCCATCCTTCGTCCCATGTAATGTGCAAGGAAGTCAATGGCTCTCACATTGGATCGTGGCACAGTTTTCAGCCTCTGATTGCGGCTTCGATTTCCACTAGAAGATCCCACTTATTCTATTCACACCTCTTTTTTTTTTTTTTTTTTAGATGTGCCCAATGGCAATCCCTTTCTAAGGTGTCTGCATAACTCGGGTGCTTAGGAACTCCTAAGGTTTGTTGAACGTTAGTGTCGGGTTCGTGAGCTCTGCATACTCGATATCACAGTGTGTGAGTGTGTGGTAGACTATTCTAACTGTGAAACCCGGGAAAAGCTTTTTTTTTTTCTGAAAACGAGCGAATTCCAGATTTGGGTCGGGATGGTCAAGACAAAACCCTAGATTTTTCTCTAGACCTCGGGGATGACTTAAACAGATTACGCCAAGTAGAATCATCTCACGAAATCTAGTCAACCAAACAAACTACGCCGACCCGACGCCTGGATTTTTACTGCATCTCGAGGCCGGACGTGCCAATCATCACGGTGACACGGGCACGAGTGCATGCCACATGGCACCAGATTAGGGAACACTTGGCACCTAAGTGGCCAAGTGTCATACTCCTGTAATGGCAAATTAGTGGGAAGTGGTCATGCATGGATTGGTACGGGTGACACTTGCCATGGCTTCAGGACCATGTGTCAAGCACCATGAGAATTTGGTTCAGTGTAGTGGAGAAATCTGAATTGAAGGAGTTCTTCCTCGTTAGATCAGTCCTAGAGAGGAAAGAGAGGAAAACCAAAAAGAGAGAAGAGAAGGAATCAAAGGAAACCGTAAAAAGGCAAAGGAAGGAGAAAGGAGATATTGCAAATCCTCCATTGTTGCTAGGTCGAGGACCTAAATTTGATCCCCTCACTACAAGAGGCACGGACCTGCCGATTCGTTATTTTCCTTTCTTGGGGCCAAGTGAAATGGCATATTGAGTTTTGTTGTGACCTCACGGAGGAGATTTCGTGGTATAGGTAAATGTTGTAGAGATGCCCAGCTTTTTCTTCAACCCTTGATAGTGTTTTTGCCATAACTTGGCCATATCACACATCGACCAAAGGATCTGCCGGATAAACTAGACTTAAAGGAACTGTCTTATTGAAATAGGTTCCGCTCCAAATTACTACCTTGTACTCAAAAAATTCATTCAAATGGGAGCTATGTGCATGCAGTTTCTGCTCTTGCTTGAAAACCGAGTTAAAAACAAAGTATTTCTAAACTGCTCGCTTTTAGACCGCTTTAATTCATGGATTCGTGAATTATGGGGAAAATCTCAGACCCCAAGAGGAGAAATGAGGCTTAAATTTAAAGCCATTGTGGATTGTTTATCAAGTGTCACCTTCGTTAAGAGATGACACCGTGTTTCAAACGTGCGTGTTCAAAATGTATTCGACTGCATTGCTTCAGAGCCAGTCACGCCATGTTCCCGCATGCTGCGTTGTGTGACTGAGGTGCTATGTCTCACTGAGACATGAGCCTTGACATTTACTTGTCTAAGTGATGTTAATTACGGAATGCACGCCACATGACGTATTGAATTGAATGCGTGGAATATTACTACGACTACATGTATATTGATATTGAATCGACATATGAACTATCAGATGCATTAGACAAGAGGGTTCATGGCATACACATAATGTCCATGTAGGGTCTTCATACATTGGGCATGAGTCGAAAGTGCAAAGGCACAATCTGTATTGCATCGTACAAAGAAACATCAGATTACATGGGTGTGTGTACATGATAATCGACGGCACTGCGCTCGTGCTGGAATTATGGGCTCGAGAATAGGACGAAGTCCAAATGGAATCACACGATGTTAAATGAAAATGGAAAATGAAATGTGTCGGACATAGCAAGTAGGGGATAGATACCCCCGTGAAAAGCCCGAAACCCGGTTAGACAACAGATCAATCGAGAAAGCCCGAAAATACTCCGGAGGGTGTAAGAGACCCGCGATGAGACCCCAGAAAGTTCTGTTGCCCAAAAAGACACAAGAAGGAAGAGTAAATCAATATCACAAAGACTATGGGTTGTGTGATGGGAGTCGGGACTGACTCGGTGTTTGATTCTCTAATTGGCACTTGCATTGGGTGGTGGGTCGGTGGTTGACCCGATACATGGGGCATGTAGAGTGTCATCTCATACTTGGCACATTGTTTTTCCATGATAGGACAAAGATGTTCATGAATTGTGTTGTTTGTGTGACTCGGTGGGCACGTATCATTTGCATGTGCACCTAAGAGGGAGTGAATTGTAGGTTTTGTCTCTACCGAGCGTAGCTTACCTCGGCCATGGGAACCTTTTTCGTGCACGGCCACGCGCGGATAGACGTAAGCTCTAGAGGCCACCAGCTCTGAAGAGGCCAAAGTTATAGCCTTTGATGTGTTTTTGCATATGCATGAGAACCGTTAATTATAATGGCTATCCCGTTTTGTATATTGGAACAACATTTGCTCTAATGCACGATTGTACTATATGTGTGAGTTAGGTGCTATAACTCTCACGTTTTGTATACGGACTGTATGAAGTTATTTTGTGTATTTATGAATTCAATATGTAGGGATGAGTCTCGGTATATGAGACATGTGAGAGCGATATAGGAATACTCGATTTCCATGTGACTTCCCAAAGGCTGACAGTCAGTCGACGAGACCCCTGCCAGTGTCACAATTCGAATTGGTTTCGAACACCAAGGGAGGTGACTCACTATGTCACTACTTCCATCTGAAGCATGTAATTCCCGAGCATCAAACAATCTATGATCCTTCTCGCTTCTTGCACTATATGCTCGGGGTAAATTTGAGAGGTAAAAGATCCTTGATTGGCAATCATGGCATCACTACACATACTACTTAACACAATCCTAAGACATTAAATTAAACTGAGACATCCTAACACACAAAACCTAAATGAAAACCGGTGGAAAGTATGAACATAAACAAAATACTCAAACATATCCTAAACCATGAACACAAACACAAACATAAACATATCCCAAATAACGAAAACTGATGCCAACCTACCACCCACGCCCCAAATAAAAACTGATAATGTCCTCATTGGCAAGGAAATAAAAAATATGGGAACTCCCCTGTCGATCCTGTGATCATCATGCTATGTGGTGGTGGTGGCACATGGAAGACAAGCAGCTGGGGAGGGTCGATGACTCATTGCTATGGAGGATCAGGCGCACAAGCCGACCTGGGCAGTGCATCCATGTCCTGGCTCATGGTGACCCGATGCTCCTAGGTCTCATCCTAGAATGCATCAAACCTGAAATTGAGGTCCTGAACCTGGTCCTATAGGGTAAAGAAAGGACTGGGGACATCCGGCTCAGAGGGAGGTGGTGGATGGGAGGTGGGTGGTTGGCTGGCATGGCCTCACCCGAGGTCTCCTCACGCATGCTAAACAAAGTTTGGTATGTCACGCCTTCCTCATCCGGGTTGTTCATTACCAGCCATAAACCGCCGACCGGGAACGCCCGATTATCCTTCTTGACTACGATGGCCTTAATGGGATGGATCCAGCCTCACACCCGCCTAGCGGCACTCTACATTCACAAGACGTACCTTAGATGAGATAGGAAGTTCCGAGGTTCATTTTAGCATCCCGGTTATAGAGGATCAGCCCTCTAATCCGACCAACATCAAGCGGGATGTCTTGAAAGATGGGGAAATTGAGCAATGCCCTTCCCAACACTGCAGAAACATTCATCGGGCCTGAATGAGATGAGAGGTGATAAATGGTGCCACACCTAGGCATATGTTTCAAATTTTTTCCTCAAGTGTACGACGGCCCTCGTGAGTTTAATTTCCACCGCCCTACTCCATTTGTTAGCAAATGAAGGACTCTAGTAGTTAGGGTTCTCGAAGCTGACTACAGGCCTCTGGTTAACTCGCCTAAGGTTATAATAACAATTTATAGCCTTCGTGATCGAAAGTCTACTAACACCCCACGCACTCGACCTTCGAGTATATGGGCCGCTAGGTCGGGCAGAGAATTTCGCACAACCATCGCGGGTAGTCGGCTCCTCGGAGCTGGCACAATGCACCCCACCCCTTCCTAGCTATGGTTTTACGGAAAAAATCATCGGGATGTTGGAATCCCTTCTCCTTAATGAAGGAGCGATTGGCATAGATGAGGCCGAACTTCTCGGCCGCGCTCTCATTGACAAATTTATCGTGGTCATAGGCCGGAGAGGGTTTTTCACTGGCTCAGCAACTTTTCGAGCTCGTTTTTCGCTTTTTGCTCTACATTGGGCACGGGCTAGGGGCGCTTGCGGATGAACTTGAAGGCAAAAGTACACTCTAGTAGGCTTCCACACCCCTATTGGGATTTCACTCTACCAAAATACCCAAAGGAAACACCCAAAACTCACTCAGGCCAACTAACAAACACTTAGCGGGCACTAAGTGGGATGGTGGTCTTGATGGAAGACAAATGGGTCCAGAACCCCCAACTAACCCTAGGGTACCTGCTTGGACACACACAACCTAGAAACAGAGGTAGTTGAATGGAATCAAGACTCGAACAAAGCCAAAAAAATCAGCCCGAAAGAGAGGTCTCCAAATGACCGTGGACTTGGGGTTTACAGAGCTAGGATGTGCCTATGGCTTTGGAGGCTGCTATGGATGGCTGGGAGGAGCTTTGGTAGAGCTTTGGACGGGATTTGGCTGGAGTACCTGTAAAAAATCGATAACGCATTAGAGTTTTCAAAGTGATAGAGGTGAGATTATGAATGCTTCTATTCATAAAATAGCAACGCCGACGCCCTAAGAGGCTTAATTTTTAACATTGTGACGTTCGGGCCAACGTTGCGACGTTCCTGCATGTGAGATTTCCAACATTGTGACATTGGAACTCAACATTGCGACGCTCCCGAGAGTTGTTTTTCCAACATCACGACGTTGGGACTCAACGTCGCGACGTTCCTGAGAGGTGTATTTTCAACTTAGCCACTTAACGTCACGACATTCCCGAGAGGTGTATTTTCAATGTAGTGACATTGAGACTCAACGTCACGATGTTCCCGAGAGGTGTATTCTCAATGTCGTGATGTTAAGATGTTGAGACTTAACATCGCGACATTCCCGAGAGGTGTATTTTCAACGTTGCGACGTTGAGTCCAACTTCATGACGTTCTCGAGACCATCAATCAGGAAATTTTCACAAAAATTTTATAAGTGTAGAAAACTCCCTGCATTCAGCTCTACTCCTTCTCAAACCCTGCATAGAGCTTGCCAAGCTATTTCTCCTTAGCCACAACAACCTCAAAAACCTCAACACCGCAATACAAATACATCAAAATTAAACAAGCAAGCTAAAAACAAACCCGACAAACTTAAAACAAGAAAATTGATGACTAAATGATTTAAAGCTTAAGGCTCTAGCGAGTTTCATCAGTCGTTAGCTTGACCAAGTCAGGTCCGCCTTAACCGTGCTCAACCACGTAAAACTTTGGCAACCACATGTCAGGCCCTGCCATCATTTATGTTGGTTTCAAACTTGTGGCGGACTTGTGTTTGAATTGACCACCAAGATAAGGCTTCACTCGCTGCTCATTCACCTTAAATCGATCTCTTCAAGATGCATCACCGACACTATCGTATGGAAAACTTTGGCGATCGAAATCCATTCCGCACCATCTTGACCCGAGTTTTCCCGAATAATTTCAATCGTGAATCAATAGCAACTTCAAGGTCCCGCTGAAACTAGCTATGCACTAAATGTTTGTCATGCCACGCTTTAGTCCTCTCCTTTATAAATCCTTGAACTCGCCATATATGATACTCGCTTAAGTTCATCTAGCCTATTCAACCTAAGCGCCATTTTTCCTCACCATTTCGAGATTCATGTTTATATCCAAGCGCTTCTAGTATGCTTCATGCCCAGCCTGGCTGGTAAGGCAGAGCCCTTACCATAGACAATTTGATATGGGGACATTCTCAATGGGGTCTTGAAATTTGATACAGATAAGCTATTATCAATTTTGTTCGCCCAGTCTTTCCTCGTCACATTAATTGTCTTTCCTAAGATTTTCTTAATCTCCTATTTGACACCTCAAATCCGCCCATTGCTTCGCTGCAGGCAAGTGACACCCGATGCTTCACCCCGTATCTGGCCAAGAGCGATGCAAACAACTTGTTATAGAAGTGTGAACCTTCATCGCTAATTACCACTCTAGGAGTTTTGAACCTTGAAAATATGTTACTCCTGATGCAACGTAGTAACACTTTGGCATCACAAGTAATGGTTTGAATGGCTTCCACCCACTTAGACACGTAGTCCATTGCCAAGAGTATATACTTGTGCCAATAGAACGATGGAAACGGACCCATAAACTCAATGCCTCAGACATCAAAAAGTTCCACCTTTAGAATATTCGTCAATGGAATTTCATTTCTCCTTCCAATGTTTCCGGTCCTTTAACACCGATCACAGGACTTTGCGAACAAGTGGGCATCTTTGAATACAGAGGGCCAATAAAGCCTGGCTTAGTACTGCCGCTTATTTTCTGGGCCCATTGAAATGGACCCCACTCTAAAGAGTAAAGAAGGGCGAGCATTCACCCACTTCACTTTCCCGCACACACTTCGAATAACTGATCAGGCAATCGCTCAAAGAGGATTGAGTCTTCCTAGAAATAGCGCTAATGACCCGCAAAGAATCTCTTCTTTGTTGATAATTGAGGTCGTGTGGAATAATACCGACAGAAGATATTTGGCTATGTTGGCAAACCATGACATTTCAACATGGGACAAGGCTAGTATCTACTCATCTGGGAATGTGTCAATCTACAAATGATGTTTCGTGATTGCTTTCGGTGTTTCAGCCTTGAAAGATGATCGGCTACCATATTTTGGAACCCTTTCTTATCTTCGAATCTCCATCAAATTCTGCAATAAGAGCACCCACCGAATAAGTCGAGGTTTTGGCTTTCTTAGTCAAGTATTTGATCGCGAATGATTGGGAACACGCTGACTTTGTTTCCTATAAGATAAGGTCTGAATTTGTCATGAACACAACAATAACACCATTTTCTTTGTCGCGTATAATTGGAAGCCAAGGCAGATTACTTCAACGCTCGACGGCAAAATAGATGGCATAGAAACTTTTTTCTTTTCTCTACTCCAAACAAATTCTTAACCGCAAAGTCGCCAGATCGCATACAAGTTCAAATGGAAGGTTCCACCCAGAGCTACTACTATAGGGCCGAGGTCAACTTCTTTTCAGCAACTCAAAGGTATCATATGCATGGCTCATCGAACTAAACGAACACCTTACATAAGAAGATTTGACAAAGGCTTTGAAATTTTGGAGAAATTCCTGATGAACGTTATATAAACCTCCGTGGCCAAGGAAACTACATACCCCTTTTACCATGGAAAGGCTCTATGATCTCACCTGGCTCTACAACCTCAATTCCTCTTCTGACGCACTCCCAATACATGCCTTCTCTCACCATATATAAAGTGGAGCACTTTTCCCCAATTTAAACTAAATCGGGTTTCATGCACTTTTCAAAGACTAACGCCATATTATGGAGGCAAAGCCATCAAATGTATTCAATCATCGATGAAATCACCCATGAAGACTTCAATGGATTTTTCGACCATGTCCGAAAATATTGCCATCATACACCTCAAAGGTCCTTAGAGCTGCCATACACCCAAAATGGCATTCTCCGGAAAGCGAATGTGTCATAAGGGCATGTGAAGGTGGTCTTCTCCTGATCTTCCGTATAATAGTGATCGGGATTGTATCCCCGAATATCCATTCGTAAAGTAGAAGTACTCATTCTCCGCGAAGTCTATCTTAACATTTGATCAATAAATGGAAGTGTGGAAAATGGTCCTTTCGGGTCACTTTATTTAGTCTCCGGTGAGTCAATACAAATTCCTCCATCCCGTGGATCGTTTCCGGGTTCCTGAGTGCTCATTTTTCTCATTAATTATCGTGAGTTCCTCCTTTCTTAGGCACCACCCAACAAGGCTCACCATGAACTGTTGTAGATGGGCACATCACTCCCTGCAAGATATAACCATTTGGCAATTCTTTCGAACTACCTCTTTCATTGACGGATTTAAGCGTCTCTAAGCATCTACTGTCGACTTGCTATCTTCTTCCAACAATATCCTATGCATACACATAGATGGCCTGATCCCCTTTATATAAGTTGGGACTATCCACCGCTTTATGCTCCTCAGGATCTTTCAACAACAATTTCTCCTTCTCCATGTTAGAGAGGGAGGCATGAGATGATGACTGGTAGTGTAGATTCCTTCCCAAGATAGGTGTATCTCAAATGATTGGGGAATTGCTTCTCTTCCACAATAGGAGGTTTCTCAATAGAGGGATTCAATCGGCTTAGGCTAGCTCCTAAATATTCAAAGTAATTTTTTCTATTCTGCCGAAGAATCCATCCATTTTATTATACTCCTCGAACTGCCTCATCTTCATAAAGATGGGTCATCATGAGTCAGGCTAACTCCACGTTCCGGCGAACCAATTGGTTAGACACTATAGCCTCTAGCATATCCACTCGAAAGCAACTGTCAGTATCATGTGGATGCTCTATGGAATTGAACACATTGAATGTCACTTTCTTGAACTTCAACCCGGAAGTTCACTCCTTTGCACAACTCACAACCTTCCCATGGCTAAGAATAGTCGTCCAAGGATGATTGGGACCTCTTTATCTTCTTGCATGTCTAGAATGATAAAATTTGCAAGAAAGATAAAATTTTCAACTTTGACTAACACATCCTCTATGATACCACACGGATGAGTTAGTGACCGAATTCAAGAATCCGCAAGGTGATAGGCCGACACGCTTCTCCCACCCCCGCTTAAAGATCGACCACTCGACATAAAGTTAATGTCACTTATATCACACAGGGCTCTTTCAAATACTGCATTCCCAATAGCACATGGGATTGTGAAGCTACCTGAATCTTTCAACTTAGGGGGCAACTTCTTTTGCAATATAGCACTACATTCTTATGACAGAGTGACAATATCATAGTCTCCGAACTTCCTTTTCTTGGACAAGACGTCCTTCATGAATTTCACGTATCTAGGCATTTGCTCAAGTGCTTCAACAATGGATGACAATGCTTTGAAGATATCCATGAACATGCCAAACTGCTTATCCAATATGTTCTTTTTCAGTCTATACAGATACAGGATAATAGGCTTCTCACCATACATAGGTTTCTGAGATTCAACTTTTTGTGGTGTGTCTGAGACTAGTTTCTTTACTAACTTTTCAAAGATCTTCACGACCTCGTAATCGCTTTTCACTTCCCGTTGTGGTTTTCATCCTCTTCTCGGGCCTTCTTACCACTCCTATGGTTATAGCTTAAAATGCCTATTTCCTTCCTCGGGGCTTGACCTCAAAGGCCAGGTAGATTTCCCATGTTGCCTCTCGCTCAATAACAAAGCCATTTGGCCCATTTGGACCTCCAAATTTCAGAGCTGAACTGCTTGATTGTTCTGTGATGTCCTAGTCTCATTCTCGAACTTATCATGTGACTTCATCATATTCATATGCATGTCAGCTAACTGTTCCATTTTTAGATCTAGACTCGACTTCTTCTCTTGATGTGGTTGGAGAGGTTTGGCTTTCTCCATAGGATTACCCGCATTATGATTTTTCCATGAAAAGTTAGGATGGTTCTTCCACCCTGGATTGTAATTTTGACCATATGGGTTGAAGTTTTGGTTTTGAAGGAACTTACCATATATTGAGCTCGTTTCACTAGTCAAATCTCTCATAGCATTCATCATTAGGCACTCGAGAGGAGATAAGGTCCATGACATTACCGTGATGCAAGTGGGCTTTCTTCAACTTTATGCGCAAATAATTGAGATCCTAATTGTTGAGAAGCTTGTAGTTGCTTTGAGATTCTAGACACTTGAGCTGATACGTTTGTGAACATATCTAAGTCAAACACCCCAGTTGGTTTCTTCGGTGCTACTGTCTCAACTGGCCATTAACAATCATTCAAATCTATGTTCTCCATAATTTGATAAGCCTCCACTTCATTCATCCCCATAATCACTCCTCCGCCAGGCACCACGAGAGTCCTAGTGGACGATCAAGCCAGTTGTAGAAATGATGGACTCGTATCCATTTGTAAAACTATGGTGAGGGCATTTTTCTCAACATATCTTGAATCTCTCCCATGCTTCATAGAATGACTCTCCTCATATTGATAAAGCTACTCGATGTTGGATTCTCAACTTTGCCGCTTACCGTGGAAAAATCTAGCCATAAATTTGTTCGATAAGCCATCCCATGATGTTATTGAATCTGGTGGTTATGAAATGAGCCAATGCTTGCCTTTATCCTTCAATAAGAATGGGAACAATCTAAGCCGAATAGCATCATCGCTCACCCCATTATATTTCACCGTGACACACTCCAAAAATCGTGATATGAGCATCTCGACCGCGGTGCAAGCCCGTGCAACTAGATTCCTTGCAATAACCGGGAGAGTGACAGACTTTGAGCTCGAAATTGTTCGCTTTGTATTACCGGGAGAAAATGAGGAAGAAGAAAAGAATCAATATTTTCTACAGCTTCATATAGATGGTCGAAGCCCTTTCCGCCTAAGTTCATGCACCCAAATTTCAAGAAAGGCTCCTCGTTTTACATCAATGTAATCGTAACTTTGCAAAACGCGTCATGCCTCTCGCCGCTTCCATCGCCACCGCTGTTGCTGTTAATACCATCGGTGCACAAATGAAGCTTACCATGGCCACCAATTTACTTTCGACATATTCCTACTGGGGTCATTTAAAATTCAAGTATAACTATATATCATATGTCATAAAATCATGGGATTAAACTAACTTGTACTATCTTTGCTTTTGTAGTCGATGATGCCTTTTTCAACCGAACTGGTCGAGTGTGTTGGGATCGTCAGCCGATTCGAATTGTCACCGACCGGCCCCATCGTTTCAAGCGTCAGACTCTACAAAAGTAAGAAACGAAGGACTCACGGGGGCTTCTTGCCCAAGGTCTTCCTCCGATGCCTAAGTCAGTTCTTTCCTGATGAAATAAGAAATCAACTACTTAGAGGGCTTAATGTTCTAATGCACTCCACCGATAGGTGGCCCGGTATTTATAACATATGCTTTTCCCCAATCGATGGTGATAAGGATTCTTTCCCATTGACGGGTATTTCGCCTTTATTGTTAATGGATTAATAAGGGATAATGAGGGAGCGGTTTATGAGAATTATCCTACTTCCCTCATTGGTGAGATTCGGTATGTTTTATAGGATAAGTTGTTATTGTGATTTATCCTACTTCCCATATTGATGAGATTTGGTTTGATTTATAGGATATGGGCTTTTCAGATTGTCCATGTTGTTGGCCCGTAGGGCGAACAAATCGGGCTGCTTTAGCCGCGCCAAGGTCAGCGCCCATCGGGCTTACCTTTCCTTAGGCTTAGCGTAATGGGCCTCACAGGTTACCTATTTTAAACCCTATCATACCCCCAAATTTCTTAGTACAAATGAAATGCGGTGTAAAGGGTCGTATCGCTTGAATCTAAAAGGACTTCCACGTGTTTGCCAGTATTGGCTGAGCCAGGCTTGTCGGGCCACATATGTCTTATGATAATGATGACTTCGCCTTTCGTGCTCCACTCCTCTTCCGCTTCTTTCATTTCTTTTGAGAACATCCCTTCGACCATTCGCCTCAGGTTCTCGATCTCGTCTTTGTGTTTTCTACGAGTTCGGGGCCTTTCCTTAACGCTTGTTCTAACCTTCCATGTAGAGTTCTTTTCCGGGGTGTTTTCGTGTTCGCTTGCGTAGCCTTTCTGCCTGGGCCCCGGATCGGCATGGCCTTCTTCCACGTGTCTCGAGTAATACAGCTTGGTGCACCAGGCCAGATTGTCTAGGCTCCAGGTTCTTATTACCGTTACCTCATGGGTCCCTGGTCGCTCCTCTTCCTTGCGCATCGAGGTGACTCTCCTGGTTAGATCTCAATTCAGGCAAGCAAGTGGCGCTCCAATTGTTTCATTGGCTGAGATACCCAGTGAACTCCTCTCCCATGGATAAAGGAAGGGTAGAATCTGACGATTAAGTATCCTCGCGGGATCGAATATTCAAGTCGGCCGTGCGTAATGCTCGATTTCTGACCTGTGATTTGTCTAGCCTTTATATTGGGAAACTTTTCGCGAGGCTTACAGCCCCCTTTGTGTCCGGTTCACTCCCACATTTTGACCACCTACATGTGTCCAAACCCCTTCAAAATGAGTAGCCACCTGCCGATACCCAACTTAAAGTCAACACACAACCTTAAAAACCCAAGATAAAAGGCATTAATAACAAGACATGGAACTACGAGGCACCCCTGAGGGAAAGAGCTTAAGGTTTCCTGCTAATAGGCAGGCACCTAGAATTTTAAGGTCGACCGAGGGATGGGATCGAATCTCGCGCCACCGCAGTTTCTCAAGATTGAGGAGCAAGGAATCGCCATCTCCATCAGCCTAGGGATGTTTCCTCCGACTCTTCGTCCTCAAGGGCGTAGACTCGCTTCTCTAAGCTGAGGGACTCCAAACGATGATAGGCATGACCTCCAACGGCTGCTCAAAGAAACTCTCCCTAAGGGAATCTTGCCCTTTGCGAAACCAGCGAGTCGCGAACTTGGGGGTTTAGGGAACCTCGGTCAAGGCGCAACACTTGCCCCAACACTCTGATTACGGGTGGAAGGTGAGTAAGAAGACGCCCCCCAACTTCTGGGACTTTACCCCAGACGAGCGGTCCTTCTCAGAGAGTCTGTAGTTTTCCGTCACACCCGGACCTCCGGGTCAAGCTCACTGAGCTAAAGCCTCCCTTAGGGTAGGCTTGACAACGGGAGGCCCATCATGAGAAAACTTCATAACGGAGGGAGGTGAAGGCCTCAAAGTAGTGGAACGGGAGGACCTCGAACCTGAAGATCCGGGAATATCCGACCTGATGAGCTCCGAGTAAGCGCGCGGAAGACACTCAGCCAGCTCCCGCTTTATGACTTGCACTCAGCCGAGATCGAGGCGACACCTCAAAGACACACTACCAAAGGGGGGCCAGAGAGTAACCCTATAACTTACGAAAGATAGACCAAACTAAGCTAAAGCGATGCTCACGCAGATTCTCAGGAGTGGTCTAAGCAATCGGAACGCCCAGGGTGTCATCCTTATCAAGGGGGTCGTACTCCCAATTACGGCCACTGACAAAGAAGTAACGCTCCTTCCATAATCTATGGGAAGATGGGAGATCCAAGATAATCAGAGGAGCGCCGGTACGCCTTCGGTGGCTTCCTTCACACTAAAAAGGTCTAAGAACAGAGCTATACTGGGAATACCCAAGCCCTTATCCCTAAAGAAGACCAACACCTCAACCGTATCACCACGTAAACTGAGCTTGAAGTCGAGAGGGCGCATTACTGAAATGCCGCAGCACTACTTTATAAAGGGGTGTAGAGGAAAGAGGAGACCATTATCGAAGGCCACCTCAAAGAAACACACCATCTTAGGCACTTGGACCATGTAGGTGGTCAAAATGTCGAGAGACCAAACCCGGACACCGAAAGGGGGCTTGTAACGCCTCGCGAAAGTTTCCCCATATAAAGGCTCAACTCGGCTAGGTCCCACTGCCAGAGCATTCTACATGGACGACTTCAGATATTCCGATCCCGCAAGATACTTAATCTCATCAATTCTACCCTTCCCTTTATCCATGGGGAGAGGAGGTTCACCTAGGGCATCTCGAAAGCAACCTAAATTAAAGGACGGAGGCACCACTCTTGTCTCGCCTCGAATCTCGATATACTGCAGGAGCCACCCAATACGCAAGGAAGAGGAGCCAATCTTGACCCATGAGAGTAATTGGTAATAAGAACAAGACCTAACAAATTCAGCCCTAGCGCCGCTATATTAATTGGGTAAAAGACACTAAGGAAGAAAGATGCACCCGCCCTGCATCGTAACGAAAAAGGCTACCTCAAGCAAAGAACCACAAAACGCCAGAAAGAACTTCGCATCGAAGGTCGTAATTAATAAACGCATAAAAGGAAACCTGAACTCAGAGAAACAGAAAAGCTTCAAGATCGGGGAACATTGCGAACGGTCGAGGATGTTCATAAGAAACTCGGAAGAACCGAAGGAGTGAAGCCGAAAACCAAGACATATGACGGCGACAAAGCCCTTACCAACCCAGCCCTAAGCAAACACGAGGAAGTCTCACCCGATTCAAGAGGTCGACACAGCCCCTTGTAACACGCCAGACACAAGGTCAAAACCGATGTGGTTTAAAAATAGCGCGCAGCCCACTTGTCAAGCCTAAGGGAAAAGGTAAGCCTGGGGTTAGACTTACTCTTGGCACCGCTAAAACGGAAGCCCGACTTGTTCGCCCCACAGGCCAACAACATGGACAATCCGAAAAGCCCATGTCCTGTAAATCAAACTAAATCTCATCAAGAAGCGCGAGGATAACCTAATAACAACTTATATCCTATAAACAAACCGATCTCACCAACGAGGAAGTAGATAATTTCTCAATAACTACTCCTCTATCCCTATTAATCCGATAATGATAAATACTAGAAATTCCCCATCCAATGGGAAAGAATCTATCACCATCCGACCGAAAAGCATATGTTATAACACGCCACCCCATCAGTAAAAGGGACACGTAACATTCGCCTCTGGGCGCTGATTTCTTATTTCATCAGAAATAACCGACTTAGGCATCGAGAGAGCAACAGTAAGCCTCGCCGATCCCTTGTTTCTTACTTTGCGCAGGAGTCCAACGCCGCAGCCGCCGACCCACCCAAAGGATGATTCCGCATCCGGGTCCAATCATCTCAACACGCCTGTACCCGCTCGCTGAAAAGGCACCATCGTATTTTTCATCTTCCACGTAATGTTTGTGTATGTTTTGTACACATAGAATGAATAAAAATTAAATAACATGTAACAATTAGTATGTAGTTTCAATTTAACGTGGTGTAACCTTGTGGATTTTGGAATAATTCATGCTACAAAAAAATAAAAAGACCTTAGTCCAATCATGAGCACATTTTTCAAGTTTAATCTTTTTGAATAGGCGAACCTAAATACGAGAATATCATATTTAGTAGCGTTTGTTTTTTACTTAATGCTACAGAACTTTATTTTGAATAGTGCTTATTAGGATTTAGCATTTAGTTGTTTGTTTTCTCTAAAAACAAAAATCGATCTTTAATTTTTTACTTAAATTTTGAGAAAATAAAATTTTAAAATAGAATTTAAAAAATGCATATATTTTTATTTAATTAACATAAAAACGAATCATGAGAGTTTCAATTGATTTATAGCACACATTTTCATATTTGGAATTTCTAGTTTTTCTTAATAGAAAAACATTAAAAGTACAAATAAAAAGTCAAATCTTTTGGCTTGTTCTATTGAACCAAAAATTTTAAAACAATTTAAATAATAAGCCATGAAAAAAGTAAAAACAAATAGCTGGGAATGCTAAAAGTAAAATTGATTTCAACAAAAACACAAAAACAACACCACCTAAGTTTGAGTAATGTCATTTATATTTGATTTTTCTAAAATTTTTACTAGAAAATCAAATACAAGAAAACCATTTACCTTTGATCTTCTTCCTTTAGTACTTTTCTACGAATCAAACACAATCTTACAAATTCCTATATTTCAAAGTCAACTATGATCGGCCTTTTTGTTAATTTTCCCTAAGTTTCTATGATATAGTCAGAATGCATTCACTCTGCACGTTAATTATGAGAGGTGGAGACAGAAAGAAATCTTCATCGTTGGAATATAATTTGCTTTCCTAGCCTATTTTTGGTCAATTTCAGTTCTCCACGTTATATATAAGGACATTTTGACAAGAGCTTAGGAACCTTGTTGTCAGTACGATTTCTCCTTCTCTTTGACTTCTTTAGTCAAATTTGGTCTCCTCACTGCTTTCTATTCTAAGGAGAACAACTGTATGACGACTCGCCTGCAATTAAGATTTTATGTTCATGATATTATGAGGAATTAAATACGGTTTAAGGATATTTTGTAATTTGTGTTGATAGGTTATATAGTCATGTGTTATTTCAAAACTAAAACACTTCTCAGAATAAGTTAACACAAATAATAATAGGATTCAAAATATGAACCCAAATATAGCTATTTTTATTAAAATAAATAATATATCTATGATACATTTAATAATTGGCCTCATTAAATCAATATGATCATCCGCCAGCTCCCAGTTTATTTGTTTAAAAGTAATATCATTATGATCAAAGTAATTAATATAAATATAAAATAGGTCTAATTGGATAAATCAGTCTTATGCAAATTAAATTAACCAAAAAAAAAAACAATCTAATTATTAAACACGTTTTAAGCTGACTTTAACTAAACATGATTATCTCATGAAAAATACATATATTGTTAAATTAAATTATTTCATTATTGGTGGGATTTCTTTTTCTTAACACTTTAGATTTTATTTCCTTTAGGGATTCTTTCTAGTAAGCCTATGCTTATACAAAAACCTTGTTATATATGTAATTTCAATTAAGTTATTGGAATAAGACTTTCAATTTTTCTCTTATTTCTAATTGGAGTTTCCTAATTTCAACATGGTATCAGAGCTAGGTTTCATGGGAAGAAATTTAATCTCAAACACAACTTTCGCGGATCCAACTTTGGCGTGATCACACAATTTTTGGCATGATCTCACAATTGGTGTTTCGACGATTTCGATCTTTGGCGTTTGGCATTTTTCTTTTTGTGGTCTTTTTTTTTTTTTTTTTAGCATAGCAAATCTACAATCTGGTATTTGTTTGCCCCTATTTTTTTTGTTTTTTTGATTATGGCTATTGAAAGAGACGATTCACTTCAATCTATGAGTATGAGGTTGGATGGAAAGAATTATTTGTATTGGAGTTATGTGGTGAGAAACTTTTCTTAAAGGAAACAAATTGTGGGGATATGTTATAGGAACTTGTGTTAAACCTAAAAGTACTAATGAGGATTCTGCTACTGATCTAGATACGTGGGAAGCAAACAATTCAAAAATTATTACTTGGATTAACAATTTTGTTAAGCATTCAATAGGTGCACGTTTGGCAAAGTATGAGATGGCAAAGGAGGTTTGGGGTCACTATGGGAGGCTATACACTCAATCAAATTTTGCAAAGCAGTATCACTTGGAGATTGACATACGTGCTCTTCAGCAAAGGAATATGAGTGTTCAAGAGTTTTATTCTGCTATGACAGATCTTTGGGATCAATTGGCTCTTATAGAATTGAATGAATTAAAGGCATGTGATGCCTATATTGCTCATAGAGAAGAGCAAAGACTAGTTCAGTTCTTGATGGATCTTCCCAGTGATTTTGAAGGATTAGGGGTTCGCTTTGCATCGTCACTTTCGTTGACTCAATTGTTAGTGAGTTATTGGCTGAAGAAACACGTCTTAAGTCAAATTCTGAAAAGGGAATTATTTCTAATCCGAATCCTTCTGTGTTGGCAGTACCTTCTAAGACGTCTTCTAATAATTAGAATAGGACCTCCACAAGGGTTACCTTCGATGAGTTGCAATTTTGTAGCTAAAAAAGGTCATTGAAGGTTCAATGTCCTAAGCCGAAACCGAAAACTAGTTGTAGCAACAATCTCAAATTTTGAAGCCCGGGCAACCGTGACACAATCCAATGCTAACATACCACCTCAAGGCTACAAACCACCTCAGGGCTACAGACCACCACAGTTTGATACTATAGCAGTAGCCGCATCAAGTTCTTTCCCTGATCCTCGTACCCTGGCCGAGCCATTTTAAAAGTTTCTCTCCCCACAACCACAAGCTATGTTTTCCTCTTCTTCGTAGGCCAGTTGATTCACACTTCTCTAGGTATGTCGTCTTTTACATGGATCTTGGACTCTGGTGCTTCTCATCATATGTCTCTAGATTTTTCTTGTTTTACCTATATGTCTCATTTGTCTCTCTCGGTTCCTCAAGTATGATCGTGGATGGCGCCTTATGCCTTTAACAGTGTTGGTTTTGTTGTTATCCCTAATCTCTCTCTCTCTCATAATGTTTATCATGATTCCGAACCCTCACATTTAGAATCTGATTCTCGTTGGTTGGTCAGGTAACTCTAATAATTTTGTAACCTTTTTCTTCCTTGTTGTTTTGTGTGTGATTTGCAACTTTAGAAGCTGATTAGGATAGGCCATATGAAGGGGGGATTATATGTTTTGGATGAGTTAAAAGTGTCTGCTATTCCTACTGCCACTATTGATTTGTCATCTTTTCGTTTGAGACCTTCTTTCTTTCTAGTTTTTATTTATGGCATTCTCATTTTGGTCATGTTTCGCTTTTCTCATTTGACATTTTCCACAAGGGCTTTAGAGTTACAACCACGATGCTTCGATTGTAGTGATGTAAACTAACCAAATTTTCGGCTTTACCTTTTAATCGAAGTGTTTCTGTCTCTTCTTCTCCATTTGATATGATTCATTATGATGTATGGGGGCCTTCTCACGTTCCCACAAAATAAGGGTCTCGATATTATGTTATTGATGATCATACTAGCTATTGTTAGGTTTATTTGGTGAAACATCATTTTGAATTCTTCGAGATATACAAAGCTTTTCTTGCTCTTGTAAAAACTCAACATTCTTCTATTATTAAATGTGTTAGGTGTGATTTGGGTAGGGAGTACACTCAATAAATTTCTTAGTTGCTTGCCTTAGATGGAACAATGCAACAAACTTCTCGTGCGTATACTTCGAGCAAATGGTGTTGTTGGAAGAAAAACATAGGCATATTGTTTAAATCGGTCGACTTCTCTATTGGTCAATTTTATCTCTGTGAATTCTTAGAGAAGTTGTCTGTACAGGTAATTTGATTAATAATATTCCTTCCTCTCATATTTAAGGTATTTCTTTGAGAAATTATAAGGGTATGGCCCAGATTATTCATTCCTGTAGTCTTTGGTTGTACTTTCTTCATTTTAAACTATGCAACATAAGTTATCCATCGATTTGTTATTTCGCTCTTCTTGGTTATAATGAAGGTCAAAAGTGGTATCGTGTTTGATCCAACTACTCAAAACTTTATATGTCCTGGCCATGTTGTTTATCTTCAACATATACCTTTCTTTCTATTCCATCTTCTATTTATGACTCCGACTAGACTATCTGATCTTCTTCGTATTGATCCCTTTTCCGAGGATTCTAATAACTTCTGTCATCTCAAGTTCTCGACTTTAGATACCCATTCTCATGTTCTTCCTCCTATTCCTTGCATCATATTCAACTTGTTGTTACTAATAGTCTTACAGTACATTATTAATCTTTTGCTTTCGTATTTAATTCAGCTCTCTTCTCCTTATGGTCCCTCAAGCCCTCGCCTACGATTGTAGATCCACCTCACGCTAACTTAATACATGCTTGTAAGTCCACAAAATCACCAGATTTTTCCTATTCTTGTTATTCTTCATCTTTTACTTCATTTTTAGCTTCTTCATTGTTTTTCTGAGCCTTCTTCCTATAAAGAGGCAATTCTTGATCCATCCACATTAACAGCAAAGCTATGGATAAGGAGCTTTCACTTTTGCATAAGATAGTTACTTAGATTTGGTTCCTCTACTTTGGTAAGAGTATTGTTTGATATCGCTGCGTATAAGATTAAGACTAATTCTGATGGATCTATTATGCAATTCAAAGCTTGGTTTGTTGCAAAAGCATGTTCACAGTGGTATGATTATGAGTAGACTTTTGCTCCTATCGCTAAAATGACTACGCTCATACTCTTATTGTAGTAGCTTTGGTTCGACAATAAGTGTATTTCTCAATTTGATGTTAAAATGCCTTCTTAAGTGGAGATCTTCAAGAAGAAGTTTATGTGAGCCTTCCTAGTGTTTCTATGATTTCGGGTATGTTTCCCCAACCCCAGAAGGTATTATATGAGCCTCAAACAAGCACCTTGTGCTTGGTTTGAGAAATTTTATGTCATGGGATCTCCTATCTTGATTTGCCGCTAGCAGTTATGATTCCTCGCTTCTTGTTGGCGTATTGATGCAGATTGTATCATTCTTTCTTTATATGTTGATGACATGATTATTATTGGTGATGATGTTGATGGTATTTCAGTTTTGAAGGCAGAGTTAGCTAAACAGATTGAAATGAAGGATCTAGGTTCTTTACAATATTTCTTAGGTATTGAGAGGTTATCTTCTTTCACAATCAAAAGCGATAATGCAGATATTCTCGAAAGTGGCTAGACTCCACTCATAATAAGATCATTACTCCTACTCGAGGTTAATGCAAAGCAGCCCCTCTTCTAATGGTATGCCTTTGTCTATCCTACATTATACCGTACTATTGTTAGGAGCTTAGTATATCTTACTATTACTCATCCTGAAATTGCTTATATTGCTTATGTTGTTCATGCTGGGCTAGTTAGTTTTGTCGCTTTCCTCCCACCATACTCATCGCGCTTGTTCTTCGTATTTTACAGATCTTCAAGGTACGCCTTTAGAATCTTCTACTTTCATTTAACTCCTCTTTGGAGCTCTAATGCTAATTATGGCAATGACCTCACTACTCGCAAATCTGTTAGTAATTTTTTGTATCTTTTTGGGTGATTATCTTATTTCTTGAAGAGTAAGAAACAACCCATTGTTTCTCTATCTTCAAACGGCGCATTTATCGTTTTAAAAATTCATTACCAAAGAGATTGTTTGGTTACGTTGGTTACTTGCATATATGGGAGTATTTCTTTCTCATCCCACTCTTATGTATTGTGACAACAAAAGAGCTTATTCAAATTGGCCACAACTCGCTTTTTTCGTGAAATAACCAAACACATTAAAATTGATTGCCACCATACAAGTCATCACTTCAAGCATGGCACCATCACATTTTTGTTTGTTTCTTCTTCGTTGCAACTTGAAGATTTCTTCACCAAGTCCCATTATGTTTTCCGTTTTCATTTTCTAGTTGACAAACTCTCGATACTTATAGCAGAATCATCGTGAGTTTGAGGGGTGTTAAATTAAATTATTTCTATTATTGGTAGGATTTATTTTTCTTAGCACTTAGATTTTGTTTCATTTTAGATTCTCTTTCAAGTAAGCCTACATGTCAAATAAAGACCTTTTGTTATGTGATTTCAATTAGTTATTGGAATAAGACTTTCAGTTTTTCTTGTTCCCAATTGAGTTTTCTAATTTCAACATACATCATGTTCTAAGATTGAAAATTGTATACATCAAACTTTATCACCCATCATTTAGGTTATGCTTGGTTCCTCCTGGAATGCCAAAAGGTAAAAAAATATTGTAGATGATATGAAAAGTGCAAGGAAAAAATACTGCGGAAAAGACTGTGATATTTTTCCTATTGATTTTCTTCAAAAATTTTATGAGGAAAATAAGAAAGAAAGGGGAAAAAGATGTTTTGCATTATATCTATATAATATTGGGTTCACAATTTTATATATATATATATATATATATATATATATATATATATATATATATATATATTCTTTTATATTTTTATGTGGAAAAATTATGCTATGGTTTATCAATCTGATTCTATTTAAAAAAAAAGTTTATAAAGAATGACAAAACAAGGGCATAACTCAATTTGAAAGTATGACTAAAAAAATTATTAAAATGTGAAAATTAGTTTTTTTCTTGTACCTTTGATACATGACCAAATAACAGAAAATTTATATTCATTTCATCACCTTTTCTTTCCTCCTCCCAATTTTCTTTCCTTTAACATTCTTTCAAGAACCAAACATAATCTTATGCTACTATTTTTTGTAAATATTTATAAATGGAAGTTGAAAATATTTTCAAACTTAGTGATAATTAATGAAATACCCAATTGTACTTATCACTTTGTATGTTGAAGAGACAATCTCATTCTAGTTATATTTATTGAAGTCATTTATTGAACAAATAATGTCAGTATATATAAGTTTTAATTTAAAAAAATTCTTCAGAAGATAATTTTAAATTAAAGTAATTTATTTAAGATAATGAAATACTTAACTTTGCTATAAATTTATTGTAATTTTGAAATGATTCATTTTTATAAGCTAATAATATAAATAAGTTAGCTGCTGAAATATTGCATACCCTTTTGTGAAATAAATAATGGGACACTAATAACTATATAAGCTAGCCTCCGATATTTACGGTGTAACTGATGGGGATTTTAGCAAGTATTAATCATAACTTATTAGCACTTTTAAAATAGAAATTCCTTATTTATTCAAACTTAGAAAATTACATGTGGATTGAGGACAAAAATTTAAATTCTCGCTTAAAAACACTAAAGAATGATATAGTATCTAGGTTAATAACACTAATATAATGACTTGGCATAAAACCTGTACATTTTAAAATTCTATGATGACTAGAATTCATAAGATCCAGCTCATGCACCTACATCCCTGAACTTGGCCCACCTTGCCCTACGCCTCCTTCTTGCTAGAGCACGTTCGCATGCCGACTAATCCTATGGAACCCAAAGGTAACAATGGGGGTAAATCTCCAATGACTCTGAAATGACCCAAATCGATGATAGTTGGGGTGCAAAACCCAAGGCCATATTGTTTTTGTTTTTGTTTTAATTTATAAGAATAAATCAAGAAAATGTAATAAATGCAAATTGCTTGTATGTGATTCATGCATTGATCTTTTTTCACCATTCACATTATGTACCCTGATGAACTTTAGAGTACTTTGTGGTATATGGAAATAAAAAAGAACAAGTTGATTGATGCATATACTTCTATATGCTTGCCCCTTGTTGCTTTAAGAGCAATATAAAAGAACAATTTTGCCATCTTCATCGTCTATGTTTTGAATTTGATCCATAATCTTTAATATTTGTTCACGCATCCAAGTTTATGTCACTTGTATGCTAGAAAATAGTGAAAAAAACTTATGAGATCCTGACGAGTGCTACTAATTTTATTTGCATGTTTTAATTAATATGTATATGTTCATAGTAGCATTTTTTATTAATTTTACACAAGGTATAAATAACTTTTTTAGTTTAAATATTATTTGCTCCAAATAATGAGTGTTTTTTTCCAAAAGTGTTTTAATTAAGAGAATCAAATATAAAGTGCTTTTCAAAAATAGCAAAAGTCATCTTATAATATTAACAAGAATCTTTTATAATACTAAAAATGATTTTTAAAATAAAGTAAGCCTTAAAGTTTATCGAATAATACCTTATCATTTTTATAAAAATAATTTTGAAGCAAAAAACCACTTTCTAAAATCACGCCATGATAGGTTCTAAATTCACCTTATGGGGGACTTCACCCAACACTCCCTCACACAAATGTTGGATTTTTTTCCGGGCCTCACAGATTATGATAAGTGTGGGAGCCTCCTCCATCAGGATCCGCATAATTTGGCCGACTCGATACTATGTCGACATTTTAGAACCCCTTTCATCTCCCAATTAAAAGACCTTATAAAGGGATGAAGGTTTCTTCATATATATAATTACTAATCGATCGTGTCTAATCGATGTGGAACTTCCAACACCTATCAACTATCTATATCTTTTTTTTCACATTTTCTTTTTTTTTTTTTCTTTCTCCATATTTTTTCTCAAAATTTTCCAAGTAACAAACACGTGTTAAGCTACCACCAAATGCAGATATTAATTTCATTCATTTTCAAAACTAATGCCCTTCTCAAAGAAGTTCAACTACAAAAAATAACAACAAAAATAAAAAATAAAAAATAAAAACCCAAAACACTCTTATATTTCCAAAGCCAGCGGTTTGTAGATATTTCTCAGTTTTTTTCTTTTTAACAGTGACTTGTTCTAACTAGTATATACGCCTAATAATTCTGATAGGAGAAAACTAAACATGCCCACCAATGAGTGACCTATAATGGCTCCTGTTTAATGATGGTAAAACCATTAACATTAAAATAATTTTCCTTTCACATAATTTTGGTGTTAAAAATGTTAATAATATTCAAGCAATTTTTCAGACGCAGGTTTCTTCAATTTCCAATCTCCAAAGGAAAGCGCCATTAATACGTTAACAGCCAAAGAAACACTTCAAACAAGCCAAACTACCAAAAACTCTAGGGTTGCATCCTATAAACTAATTTTATATATTTTTAACTCATCTATCTAAAGATTACATGTTTTAAGAATATGTAAGTTAGGTGCTGTGAGCATCACGGCCAAACGAGCCCCAATTCAATAAAATCTATTCTACGATCAAAATTAGTGGCCCACAAGGGCACAAAGAAAGTAAACAGCATGAGAAACGAAGAAATCCACCAATGGTTAGTCAAAAAAGTGGTAAATAAATCGAAATTTTGCAATGCGTAACAATAGTTTGATTTAGACCAACTCAACTCAACTTGGAAAATATTTGTTAGAGATGGATTTGGTGGTCATGCAGCTGCTTTATTAATCGATGGGGCAACATCATGCAAATGTGTGGATCTGTTACTGCTAAATTACTAAATTCATGCTTTTAAATATTTCAATATTCATTGCTCTTATATGAAGCTACAACTGACAGAAATCTCTCTTATTTCCTAAAAAATTAAAAGAAAACATATGGATGAATAAAAATAAATAACATGCAACAATTAATATCTTGTACATTATTTTCACTCTTGATGTGGATTTTAAACAATTCGTGCTACAATAAAACCCTAACCGCCTCTTTCTTTTTCTCATTTTATTTTTTGTAGCTCATTTTTTGCCAAAGAGGGGTGGATTTTTTTACCATTCTTAGCCTCAAATCAGCCTCTACATCGCTTCTACAATTTTTTCTTTTCAATAAAGTGGTTCTTCTACAAAAATCTAGATTTTACTTTATTTTTCGTAGATTTTTATCGCCGCCTTGTGCAAATTTATTTTTGTCATCGCCTTGTTCGACATGTGATTCAGGTCCTCTAGTACTACAGCTGGTTTTTCGCCGCTCTCATGATAATTCTCTCGTATGTTATTCAAACGTAAAACAAATTCAATCAAAACATCAAGTCAAATCATGGTCACGTAAGATGTCGTAAAACTGAATCATATGTATTCTAGTCATCATAGAATTATAAAATGTGTAGGCTTTAAATCGATTCATTGTGCTATTAACCTGGATATTGGGTCATCCTTAGAATTTTAA